>UZAN01040981.1:0-17106 GCA_900618425.1 Echinostoma caproni
CTCCGCATACGGCGAAATGCCAGTAATTCATTGAGGAAAGAGAAGATGTACCCATTCGGTAAAGGTGTTCACCAGGGGACAAAAGGAAAATGAAGTGGACAGCTGAAACAAGAGTTCTAGGAGTGAATATGGGGCCAAAATTGAAGGCGAGCCAACAGTGTCGCCAAGCTGCACATAAAACAATGCAGGGGCTATAACAGCTGGACAGTAGGTTGGAACAAACCAAGCCTCCTCTTACCTCTATGCAAGACGCTTGTACACTTAATCCCTGGAATATTGCGTTCAAGGGTGGACGCCCAACTTGGTGGGGGATACCGGGCTTCTCGCTCAGGCCCAGCGTCGGTTCAGCAGGTGGTTTGGTCACTATAGGGGACTGAAGTTGAACCAGCTCAGGCTGATCTTTCGCAAAAGAATAAGGTTGACGAGACCTACTCGTAGCGTTCACGATAATGATAGGCATGATGCGCGTAAAGGGCTTCTAGGAGCTAATGCTTAAGACGAGAGGCAGTGAAGCACTCAAAGCACATGCACTGAGACTGGAGAAAGCCAGACTCAGATTGGGGATCCAGATTCAATTTTTTCCCTTCAGTGTTGTGAGTGATTGAGATGATCTGACGAAAGAAGTATGAATCGTTACGGTGACGCAAATCAAGCTGAAGCTTGAAAAAAGCATGAAATAACATTTTTGCGAGGACTGTAGAACATACGCGTGAAGTTGCATCTAGGTGAATGATTTAGGAGTGCTATTTTTCATATTGCACTAATAAAATTTTAGTGTTATGCTTGCATGTTTGTGACAGAAGTTGGATACAAGAATGGCACCAGAAAATCTTCCGTTCTCTGAGGACATATATACCGTCGACGCAATCGCGTATTCAAGAGCCCATCAGAGCCAGAAACTTGTCAATTTCGGGATCTCGCCGTCGAGTTCTGGACCAGAAGTTGAATTTTGGTAGTTAACCGTTAGGCTTCACTTTTCGGAAATTTGTAAGGGATCTCATTTTGCACACTAACACTGCCTTTTAGAAAATACTATTGAATCGAAGTATTGGTAATCACTGAAATAGCCGACAACTCCAGGAACTAGAAGTGTGATCGACAAGAGCCAGGAATCGTCCTGTGAGAACTGAACTGAACTGAAACCTGAAATGTTTGGGATTTGTTTTTGTTAAGAACCACAGTTTAAGAAGTTGAACTTAAGATGAAAGCGTTGGGCGATCATTCGGTCAGAAAACAACCGGAGGAATTCCGGACTCTCAATTGGTCTCGATCATCAGTTCCGTGATGCTACCTTGAATGTAGTAGACGAAACTGTTATTCAGTGTCATTCGACAGGGGATGACAATGAACACTTGAGTGTTGTGCACGGAGAATTTCCAATGAGATACTGACAATGGAATGAGCGATGAATTACCCATGTGAAGGAAATAGAAAAGTTGGAATCGGTGTTTGTTTTAACCTGTCGATTTACCCGAGGTCACTGATGTTGTCAATAGCGCACTGTATGAAATGAATAAAAGTTGACATAAAGCGATGTCTTCACCTGTCGAGAAACTTGGACCTAGCCAAAACTATCTGTCAGCGTTTTCGGCGTATTTCGACAGCGGAAATAATCTGGCTCTGTCACCTGCCGCAATAGGTGGCATTGTCGCGGGCAGTAAGTTTAAAAATAGAAATGCGGAAATTTATATTCCATGTTATAATCCTACCAAATGGTAAATAATTATGATTTCTGAACCACAGAATATTTTGTTTTTCACGTTTGGTTCCTTTTTATGTTCTGGCACTTAAGGAATTTATTTTTGAAACTCATAGTTAAGACAATTTATTTTTAGTTTATAATAAGACGATTGCAGTCAACTCCCGAGAGGTTCCATCGACTCCAATCATAAAAGGCACCTAGCGAAATCCAGTCAGAGGAATACAATTTTTTACGGGTTTGCGTGACGTTGGTTATCGTGAATTTTTACGCTCGTTCTAAGAGTTTTCACTGCTGTCAGGCTAATTAGCTTGGCCATTGAAGTAAAGTAAAAACATGATGCTTACTAGTGCAGTACCTGCAGTGCCATTAGTTAAAACAATGTGGGACATAAGCTCATATTCAATGATTAATGATCGTGTCTGTGAACAAATATTGATTTTATAAAGCTTCATCAACCTTCATGAAATTTTTCTCTCGGATATTTCTCATTATGAATAACATTTTACCCAATAATCTTCCGATATTACTGAAGTGATTAGGAATTGTAGCATTTGGATACTCAAGAAAAGATTTTTCCTTGATACGTGACACATTCTGTTAAATCGCATAAATTGTTCATTTTCATAAGAATCTTATGTCAAGTAATGCACATTGAAACGGTTATTTTTTTGATTGAACTTTTATAAGCCATCAGATACTCATTTTTTAGTTTTTATGTATAATCAGTGAGATGCGATAAGGAGATTAAATGGTGACTCTCCAGTGTACCTCTGTGCTGATCGGGGTTTGGTGGGTGGCCCACTGTCCTATATTCAACAAAATAAAGAGAAGATAAGAATCACTAGATGTATATTCAATACTGGTGTGCGGCCGGGGTGCCTACCAGGGGATGAGTGATATGCTTCGAGAGAGAATATTTACCATAACGCAACCGTAATTTTTCGCAGTATTTTCCGAAAGAATCGATTATTCTTCTTGAGTAGAACTTCTAAAGACTGTTCAAATCAATACACTGATTGTTAAAATTTATGTTATATTACTGTTATTTGGTGTCAAAATACCATATGTGTATACAAAGATTTAAATAATTTAGCATATGCAACTTTCAATGCTCGTTGTGTTTTCATGGAACTAACATCAAAGTACTTCAATCCTTGAGGTAAGCCATAGCAACTTAATTGAGTTTCAGCTGCCTAATTACGGTAATTTGAAAATAATTAAATAGGTCTAATTATCGGATGGTACTTGTGGTGCATCGTATCACAATCATAATACTGTATTAGTACAGCAAAATTCCATTTTAGATAAGGCTATTTCAGTGAGTTTGGTAAACAAATATTTATCTCAAATCCCGGATACATTACCGAGGCTCTTAAAAAGAAAGTGAAGAGATAAACCTGTAAACATAGTACTGTTACAAAAATATATTACTTCGTTTATCGTAAGAACTTTAAGTCGCTCTGCACCTACATACCGTTAACTCTCTGAATTCATCAAATGAAATTTCAGCGGGATGGGCATGGGCCCAAGTTTTGGTCTCAAACATAACCAAAATCATCCAGAGGATTGACAAAACAGAAAAAATGTAGCACCGATTGTCTGATTTAATCATTCGTGATATAATTACTAAAAAGCCACAAAAACAATTTCAATGGTTTCACAAGAGCCTTCTAGAATGGTGTTTTTCTTTTTTTCTAAAGCGTCCTCTTAATATACACTTATTGAAATTTCTTCTTCTGGTTATCTTCTAGATTTGAAGCATGAAAGTCTAATAAAGTATGAAGAATATGCATTATTTTTATTACTGCATTATTCTCAATATTGCACTGATTGAAGATACCTTTGAAGTTTGATTTTATGTGAATAATGCAATTCCTACGGTGAAAAACTGTTGGATAAACGTATACATACAAATATTTACACAAAAATATCAAAATATACATAAAGTAATATCAGAAACGTTTGATGCTAAACAGTTAAAAGACGTACTTTAATAAACACAATCTTCTCGTTTTGATAAATAAGCTGTTCGTTTTTGTATGCTAAATGTTTGCTGCTTTAAAGAACAGAACTGATACTCTGGAAATACTATTGGAAACAAAAAAATAGTAAGTACACTGGACGAGGGAGACATAATCAACAGAATTAGTAAGGTTTTCTTCTTAAAATGAAATTCATTATTAAATTAAAGAATTCAAAGTAACCTAAAGCAACATGAACTCAAATAAAATTCACTATCTTGTTACAGAAGCTAAAAATAAATAAAACAGAGTTCCAGTTTCATATTCTTTAGCTTTGATGAAAACGAGTTACTTAAATAACTCGCTAATGTAGGTTTTCGTAATGGGCTTTGAAATAACTTCACTTCATAAAATTAATTTGTTCTTGACATAAAAACTGTTTATTATTGCCGATGAAATGTTCTTCAGTTTGTAAAACAAATTAAAACGACAGCTTAGCAGAACCAATGAACCATGTTTTCTGCGGCACTGAAGTTTATTCTGTTTGAATGTACTCTTCGTCGAGTCTATATCATTTTTGCAAGTNTATCATTTTTGCAAGTTTCTCTTCATTAAAAATGTGAGATGAAACAAATTAGTCATTATGAAGCACGATTTTAGGGATTTTGTAAGCATTCAGCCCAAAATGGTTTAGGATTATCAAACAGCTAAATGATTTATAAAAGAATTCTTGGTTTAGACAAAAATTAACTCATCACACTTTGTAAATGTGCCATACAGAGAAACCCTGATAGTGTTAAAAAACATCGCACCCTCATTATGTACAAATGATCATCAAATTCAAACATCGCAAACAAAACCAGATCTTTCAGAGATTTATTAGGAATATGGAAGACTAAATAAAGTGTAGTGGAAAATAAAATCACAGATCTGTTTCTACATATGCGGGTACATACCAATGAATGTAGAAAATATTCTGCTTATGTTCTCGACCCTTGAAGACTAGCAGTTACCCTATGCCGTTCGACATGTCAAAATATTATGGGTTGTTCGTAACCAACGTTTGTAGACCAAATTAGAGAAATTTTATTTTACAAACGGTTTGCAAACATTTTTCAGATAACATGTTAAACTCGTTGGGATAAGAAAAACCAAGCAGATTTAGTAACATTGATTAAAACTGAAGGTTGATAACGAAATATTGGTGACTTGCAACGCTGATGAAAGTTGCATACGGAATTGAAGAAAAAGTGTTTGAAAACGCAACCACATATAGTTATCAAAGGAATTATAATAGCTAAGTAATTTGTATGATTATCGTAATTTATTTATTAATGCAAAATAAGAGGTTTTTATAGGTCTATTAACTATAAAGTAAAAATATAAAGCTTCACAGAATGTTTCAATCTCCCTCGTTTGCAAAACATATTCATCTGTTTTGAGGTTTCGCTCATTATCAATAACTTGTTTTTATACCAAATTTAAAACTTATTTATGAAAGTAATGACAACAGCATCAATTGGCACTCCGATAGAAGGTTTCACTGAGATTTGGTTGCCGAGAATTCCAAAGTATTTGCATATTTCAAAACTACCATAATAACCATTGACCTGAGATTTCAGGTTTCAAACAGAACAACAGAGTGGTGAACAAACAGAGATTTGTATTCATGACAATACATGTCATTATAAATCACTATTTGGGAATAAAATTGTCTCGGAAAAATAAAACAAAATAAAATCATAGATTACTAGACACGATTTCTTCGTGAGATCGAGAATCGGGCTCACTATGATCACACGTTTGTTTGTTCACTCATCCGATCATCGAGATTACACGTGAAAGGGTATGTGTGCCAGGTGAGCCAGGGAAGCTTTACCGCTTGCAAAAATTGTTTTTGGGCACACAGAAGGGGAGAAGGCTGTGCAGACAAATGCTCACCGGTTCTGTTATAGACAGTATCCGACAGCAAACCTGCCTCAATAATCGCCCACGAACTTTATACAGGGGTCGGATAGCCTCGGACAAATAAATGTGTGATCATAGTGAGCCCGATTTCCGGTCTCACGAGAAAATCGTTTCTAGTAATCTATGATTTTATTTTGTTTTATTTTCCCAAGTCAATTTTATTCCCAAGTGTTGATATATGTATATTGACATGTATTAAGATTACTACGAATCACTGAAAACGAGCTTGTTCGTCACACTGCTGTTCTGTTTGAAATGTGCTTGGTGGGACTATTTCGACAATTTCAGGTTTCACTTAACCGTTCTGCCGGATGATGAAAGTAATCGGACACCAGATATTTTTCAACGGTGACAGCAAATTAAAAAACTTAAAAATTAAACAGTCACACAGACGAGGACAACAGTTTTGCAGGGAGCAAGTTAAGGACTAAATGTATTTGAACAAATGGAAAGATCGTTTTTCATTCTTAAACAAAAACATTTCAAATTATTTGACTTTATAACGGGAGAGAACACCTTTCCTGAATGAGCAACATTTTATAACGCTTTTAAACATTAGCATTATATTTAGCAAGTTAATTGTTTAAATATCGTAAAAAATAAAGAAAAATATTATTTTTCAGCATTCGTACGTTGTTACAAGTGTTTCATTCTAACACATGACCAGAAGATAAACATGTTTTACGTAAGTCACTATGAAGCTCTTAATGGAAAACCTGAATCAAGGCAGCTAGAGGATAAAAAAAGGTAAATGATAAATAAATTATGGTTTTATCTTAGGTTATGGAATAACTTACTGGAAATAGTCATTTTGTCACACACTAAATGCAATTCTATACTTGAATTTAATAACCACGTTGATTAGAAATTATTCATTTTAATCAGGTTAGTAAATGATTCCGAAAACATGAACTATCAGACTTTGTCAAACAAAGTCAGAAGTCAAAGGTCACGGGGATGATGGTTAAAAATTATTCAAAAGGTTGAGAAGATTTTCAACTATTTGATCTTGAAGAAACCAAAGTGCTTTGTGAGTATTTTTAACTTCGAATCTGTTATTTTTGATATTTTATTAAAATACATTATTGTAATGATGCACTGAAGTCGCCAACTTCAGCACTTGATTATTCCAATATTATACGATCAAACAGTCGATTCTTTGAAAAAGTAAATATTATAGAAAGGGGAATGAAGCGAGAATCACGTTCTGTGAGACTAATCTATCTCCACGAATTGCGCTGAAATGAAAAATGTTACCTCCAATTAGAATAGCCAGATGGTTATCGATAGAAAAATATCGAGTCTACACAGCAACAGTAAATAAATTTGGGAGATAAAAAGATTAAACTATCAAACTGAACATCATCAATATACTCAATGCAAAACGTGTTTATTAAGGGTCTTAGTTGTAGGTAAAGCAGTTTTTGATTCACAATGAGATTTAAACAACCACCGTCGATTAGGTGACATTTTTGTTTGATATGCTGAATTTTAAAACATGTTTAAATGTGACAAACATTTCATGAGATCAGAGAACCATACAGAGTTAATCCATGCAACCAAGTTTTGATTTATTTTAATATGCTACTTATTTAACGTTTTTAGTAATAATTCAAGCATATCATAGAACAGGTGTTGAAAGAAAGTGGATAAGTGTTCATTTCGCCTAATAAGGTGAAAAATTAACATTTCACTTGAATGGGAGAAAGTTTTCTGTGTAACGTTTAGGGCGTAATTTGCTTAATCATTTTGAGAATTTTCCTATGAATGCAGAAGACATGCTTCTTTTCGATCATTTGGTCGTGAAAGACAACATAGATTAAAAACTAATCTAAGATTCGCAAATTTGTCAAAACCGAAAGAACATAAAATTTAGTGAAAGAGCTACGAGTTTCCTCCTAAACTATTCATGTGAAATAGGCCGAACTTTTAAGAGATAACGGCCTCAGTGAAAGAACGCAGTACGATGAAAATAAAGCACAAAAGCTGGACAAAACGTAATGTCTTCGGAAAAATGACTACTACATTTTTCCCCAGAAAAAAAACAACTTCACATACTTATTAGCACTCATATTCGATCGGTGGCAAAATACGTTTTGAGTGATTACTCATTACAGAGCTTAGGGTTGAAAATACAACAGAATGTTTCATTTTCTTATTCCTCAGATGTGATTTTTTTCTGCAAGCATTCAACAGGATACAATGTTTTTTATAGAGAGTAAAATTAGCAGAAGTATTGTTAGTATTGAAGGTTTCCGGATAATTTATTTTACACTGCGTGCTCAAGCGCAATTACACAATAAGGGTGGCCAGAATTACTGCAGAAGTACAACCAGTTTATGGCGGAAGGCTTAACAACTTGGGACAAATTTCGTTGTACTGAATGCGCGCTATTTGTTATGTGGGACTCACAATAGCTAACCGGACATTAGACTTTGCCCCAGGGTTTTTATGCGCAAAGCAAAATAAAACTAATGGCAGATCCTGCGGTTTGATGTCTACGAAATGTCCTGGAATAAATAATTAATAATTAACACGTATTGATAAAGTGGCTGTTCTTTTGAGCAATTTACAACACGGTTAGAAAGCTAAGTAAAGACGGAAGCGCATCAATGTTTGTGATCATTCTCCCTTTGAGGCACAAAATTGTACGTAGAATTAATGCGTTCTAGGAAAGAAAAAAGAATGATCTATGTGTTCTGTAACGGTCATTAAAAATATTGAACCGAGGGATGATTTTACATTTTAGCCTAAGTAAGTCTAGGGAAATTATTTCTCACCAAAATATGCAGTGGTTAAATGCACTCTCATATGTCATGGCAAATACCCCTGACGGGCCCCCGACGGGAATACAGCGATGCTAATCATTCAATCTGTATCATATTTGCAGGGCTCCAGGTGAAATAAACACAGCCCTATCTCAGATAAACCCTGTCATGACCATTGAAATTTCTACCGGGTTAAATCTTTCAGGGAGAAACGTTTACATGAAACTTGGGTTCTTTAAAAGCACTGAAATTGAAACAGTCGCAGTGAGTTGTTGTCAAACTGGGGAAAATTATCATCATCTCTCAGGCGTCAGTGCAAAACACTGGCAACAGAAAAACGGACAATCTGACGCGCGAAATTGAAAGACGAATTGTTTGACTGCGACCGCATGCAGATACACCTGTGCTAATTTGTTCCATCCTGCACATCTCAACTGAGATTCTGACATTTTTTCAAGTAAAGTGCAGGAAGTTTAGATGCACACAAATAGTGAATTCTCATTAATTTTCGAATTTTCACGGTGAATATACATTTGCAAATGGTGGTACAAAACAGAAATACATTCCACACTGAAGTGCATTAGAAGTTCTGATGCACAGCTTTTCTTAACGTGGGTGTCAATTGTCGGACGATTAACCAAGAGAATGCAATATACTGAAGTAAGATATTTTTGCGTGTATGCGCAAAAACGAAGTAGATATCTGGAGAGTGTTTGGGATTTCACACAGGTTTCATGATTTCTGGATATCATCTGTGACTTTGCTGCGTTTTGTCCTGTGAATAAACCTGTTCCACGTGCCATGAAACAAAAATACATCTATCAACCCCATGGTATCTGGGACAATGTTTAAGGAATATGGAGAAGGAGGGCAATCTTTTTCTACTCAAACTGGGGATGAATACAGCTGAGCTGTTTATGGAATTTAGAAGGATGATCACAAACTTAATAAAAAGTTACGTGGAACGGCCAGTTCCCTAACATTAGGTGCATGAACAGACTATGGTCGAATCGCTATAGAAGCGTTGTCAACATGAGCGAACCAAGGCAGATTATGGGTAACTGGTGCACGGAGATGCGTCAAAACCAACCAGAAACTCTGTCACGCGTGAAGCCAATCAGGCTGTTACTAAATATACTACTGCAATTTGTCAAAATGCGTGCCAGATTCTTATAGGCCTTTGCTGATTTGAACCACTGAGCATCATCAGTAAGTCACAGGATGCTTGAGGGATGTGCGATACGCACGCCCACATGTACCCACACACACTTAACCTGTGCGTGTAGTCTCCAGTTTATACCTGCTAAATTTTCAATAATACAATGAACTCGAACGTTGTTCCGGTAGGAGGTTTTCATTCTGCTCAGTCCTGTGTAACGAAGCAGGCAAAATCAATTGCTCACGCCACGGACCCTGTGCAACACTCCACTATCCCCAAGGACGCGAAAACAGAAGATGCAACGGCTGGGAGCGAACGAGAACTATATTGACTGATAGATTCGTAACAGGTCGATAAAATCGATAACAATGAACAAATAACTTCAAACAAGGGGCGAATATCAGTCACCGTTTGGGGAACGTTCCTGGGTTTGTAGGACGCTGAAAGAAGCCTGAAAGGTAAGGAGAGAGGGAACTCTGTTTTAGGGTGTTTGTATCGTCCAGTGCATTTTCGGTTCTATTACACTGCTCTGCTGTGCCTCGTATTATCGCAGTGGGAGACGATACGAGGCTTTGCGGGAGACGAACGACAACGGGGAACGGCGGTAAGGATGCGGGATATAGATTGGCGAGGAAACACTGGCAGATAGGTTTTCCGTGGGTCGGGGTTGAAGTCTAACCTACGAGGCAAGGCAAACAGAACCCCATGAACCAAAACGCTTCAGTGAGATACAAGCACTCATGATTAAATATTACAAGCGCGGTTGCCAAGCGTTACAACAGCTCACTGAGAATGCTTGCGTGCACATATTGCCACTCTTGTATTTTACTTCCGTGTATTGAATATACAATAGCGCAGTATTGGGGGAAGAGGCCAATCAGGCCGCTATCGTACCGCGAATCACACGCATTAGCGCAACCTCATCGGTCGAATTGCTCAAATCAGTTGCTTCTACTGTTCAGTCTGTCGGGTGAAACACAACCCTACAATTTGGTGTTTCTTTTTTCTGTTAGTCAGAATTATTCTATCAGTTTCCACCAACTTCCGCACTCGATAAATCAAATTTTTACGTGCTCAATGTCAATAAATGTGTGTGGATGTTCTTTTTAGCACTCATTATCAAACGATTTTAGTAACCCGTCTGAACTTGCTCTTAACAATACGCTTATGCCTAAAGCTGGATTTGACAGGGACATGAAAAGTACGCACTGGTGAAGAGTCCCAAACTGGACGAAACAGCTGTCCGGTGCTCTTTGTCGACTGTCACAAGCATTTCTATCTTGAATATACTTTATCAAATTATCTTGATAGGTACAATCATGTAGGAAACATTTACATTAGGCTTCGGGGATGGTCCTCCTAAGCCTTCAGACTTAAAAATCTCGGAGTTTCCCTGAATGTAATTCTTAAATTTTTGACAGTCTACATTCTTCCACACTGGTTAGACTGTTCTTCACGATTCTTCCTCGGTCTAAAGGAAAGTAACTGCATTCGCTTTTCTACATCTCCTAAATTTTTTACCGTTGCATTGGTATTCCATAGACGGTTTTAGCTGATTTTACTGTGTGAACGTAAGAGGCGTACTATCAAACGAAGAACACTGCCTGTTAGCCCATTTCAATAAATGTGTGTTTGACCCATGTACCCGTTCCAAATTCGCGTTTCTTCGTGCAGAAACAGGAATCCCATCATGCTTTATCTTGCCCGTCCGAGCAACTATCATTAGCGACTTGGGAAATCACTTAACACATTGGTTTTCCGTGTTATCCCGTTGTTTTTGATTTACCTAACCTTTGATATGCACATTTTCTTCACTGTCAGTTTCTAAAGTGCTAAAAATCTACCTTATTGATTGCAAGAAGTTTAACTAATCTGAAATATACTCCGCGTGATTCCTTGGTTATCCGGTCAGCGATCAAAATGAAGATTTTTAAAAATGAATAAAAAAGTTGACAAAACATGCTTATGGTCAACGCGTCTCCTGATGTCCGGATGAAATTTACTATGTGACTACAGAATTGGGTTCGAGGAAAACGGTTCTCGGCCGCATATTGATCCAGAATAAAAAGTAATCAAAAGCAATTAGTGGATGCGTCATTGTTTGACTAAGTATGCAATGAGTAATCTCTCTAAATACATTCGTGTGTTTGTGGAAGTTCTGCTTTAGTCACCCACTGCAGGCATTCACTCTGAGTGTTTTTGCTTATTTTCAACATCACTGCAAACAAGCTTGTTCGCTACTCTGCGTTTTCTTACAATGTGTAAAGATGGTATGTTCGGACATATTTTGAAATTCCCCATTAGCGCAAGGAACCTGCGTTTTCAAATGGATATTGTAAATTTGATGCTCTCAGGTACCAAATTCAGGATACGTTTCAAGTGCACCTTCCAAAATGTGTTTACTGTCAACAACTGTGATCCGAATACGGCTGAAGTCAAGCGGAAAAGTGGACTCTGACGCAGATTATGAGTGCCAAGAGAACCGATCAATCTGTTCAATAATTCTTCTTTTGAACGTGATTCCATTGAATAATATGACGACATTCAGTGCAACTCAGCGAAACGCAGTTTTCATGCTTCATTCCAAGCAGGCAACAATGGAACTGTTTGAACTGAGCGCGCCTAACCGAGTCACTTTCAATCGGTCATTGTTGCAATCGAAGTAGTGTAACTAGCTTTAGACTCAAAGGAAAAATTTAATGGAAGAGCTCTTTCATGAAGTGGTTTAATGTGAAATAGAGAGTTGGGTGTTCCTTGTTAGGTAAGCCATTGCATATAGAACGGAAAGCAAAATCTAAGAAATGGGATGAAGAAACAGTGTTTGTTCCCAAGTTGAGTGCTCTTTTGAATACAAAATGACAAAACATCCATTGGTTGTATGATACTCAAATTCGATGAAGTCACCTCGGCTCCGGAGATTTAAGTTCATTCTAAAGAATCCGCTTGCTATTGAACAGACGAAAATAGTTGTCACTATCAGACTGCTGTTTTATCCTCGTCATCAGGTAACAGGTTTTCTATTAATTTAACTCATTACTAATAACCCACAGTTTAGGAATCTGGCTGATTATTTACTGCAGTAGTACAATTCATCCAATGGAAGAAATTGATAGATGCATGAAGTATATTGATCACATACAACAAGCTGTTGAAGATCAGCAGTTAAAACCCCCCAAATTTAGGTTTAGTACGCAAGATTCTTTACTCATTCAAATTATTGAATCCGTGTATTATTTGTAGATAAAATCCGTGACCTGTATCACTTAAGCCAAACACGCAACCGAAGACAAAGTTATCAGATGGATAACCGTATTTTTATTCAACATTTACCGCACATTATAGGTGACTGTAGACAAGATTGCAGTGACTTGCACTGTTTTATTTCCGATATTTTTTCACAAATGAAACATTCTCTTCCAGACAGGCGGACTTTCCTCTGACCCTGTCCAACAGACATTCAGACACCTGTAAACGGATGGAAATGTTAAGTACCGGGTCATAAGCAGCGTACACATGTCAAAATTTGACTGGTACACCAAGTGCCTTCTTATCTTGTCTTGTCTACAGATTCGTTCCATCAGAAGAACATGGATACTAACTTGTTGGCCTTGCAAACACAGTCACAGTGACAAAGACTCCGCGTTCGTGAATGACTCACCCCGGTTGGAAGTGAGACATATTTACTTGGATAGGGATGATACCAGGAGATTTTCAGGTCGCAAGCAGAAAATCGGCTGTTGTTAGCAAACAAACAAATATTGACAAATATAAACCAAATATTTCAGGATATTATTTCCTTTCGGATTAGTTTTCTGGGGTATATATATTTGACAGATGTTTGGGGATTAACCTCAAGATATTCTTCAACTGGGTGGCATTCTCCAGTCAGATGCCCCCAAATCATTTTGCGCAGTTCTGAGTGACATGAATGGGTGGTGGTGGTGACATCACCAAATTATCATCCCGAGAGTCGTATGTTCCAACCTCACCACCACTAACTGACTTTCCCTCTTTGTGTGTTGGATGGCAGCCTTTGATTGGCCGCTTCATGAAAATTTTATCATCGCATATTCAGTAAAAGGAAGTTATTATGAAAAAGAAAACTTCGGTTGATCATTTATTCCTTTTAATCTGATGACATCTGGCAAGCGTTAACCGCCCAAATTCTCATTTTCAGGCTCTATTGTGAGTTTGACCGTAATAAAGAGAAACGACTTGGTAGAATGCGGTTAATGAATTTATTTTTGTGATATGCAGTTTTATTCAAATTATTAAGTGACAGATCCAATCGGAGATATTATTGTTTTTCAGATCACAGAGTTTATCAAGTGAGAAAATATCAATGCATTTAACAATTCTTTTTTATCGAACTGATGTTCCTGTGGCACATCACAGATCGGGGTCTCAAATTCCTAATTCTGTCGGAAATCCTAAAATTGCACGTGTTTGTGGCAAAAAAGTATAGGTGTTTTACTAAATCAATGCAGCTTTGTTATTAAGATAAAATGATCATTAAGTAACGAACAGCATGGTTTAAGGGGTTCTGGGGCAAAATAATGCTTTTTGAGGTAGGCAGTTGTTCAATCCCTAATATTCCTAAAAGGCCACTTTGATACTCGGCATGGAAGCAGTAGATTCAAATGTATTTTTAACGGGTTTTCGTACCCAAGAATCCACAAAGAGATCATTTTGTTAAATCAGACGTGGATGAAGTCTTCTAGGTTATGCACGGGAGTAGGTTTGAGGCCCTTTTCTTTATTTAGACGCTCAAGCACTCACTAGAGAAAATGTTCACTTGATTTTGATACCGCCGTGGAAGACTTCAATCATCCCCTAAACTTAATTGTATAGGGCTCAACTAGAAAATGAGGTTATCTATTCTGAATTAGTCGTTGTCGATGTATAGAGATAAATTAAATTCATACACGATTCAAAATGGCCAAATGGTCCAAACGTAGGGTGTTTTAATCTACGTGGG
Source organism: Echinostoma caproni (assembly GCA_900618425.1). Lineage (NCBI taxonomy): Eukaryota > Metazoa > Platyhelminthes > Trematoda > Plagiorchiida > Echinostomatidae > Echinostoma > Echinostoma caproni. Next base: position 14,537 of record UZAN01040981.1, read on the forward strand.
ATAAAATATTGCATATTAGGTGTTTGAGGTTAGATGTGTACCAATGCTGATACTGAAACGCATACCAGTTCTTTTGCAAAAAATTGAGCGATGCAACCAATTCAGATCACAGACTGAAAGTTATAGATTACGAAGTGCAAATATCATCTGGCTCAAGGGGGTATTTTTCGTTTTATTCACATATACGTAAGTGTATTACTGTCGATAGCACGTGATCAATCAGCGAGGTAAAAAGTTTGTGGTCAATTATGAATGGAAAAGTACGATCGATCATCCCCTGTTGAGTTGAAGTATTCACCCATATTTGAGCTGCACGCTATAATGCAGTACAGAAAATTGTAACGGTTTGGCTTTCTGTTTAGGAGTGTTTCAGGTATTTCGAAGGAATAAACTCATTGACTGAATACTCAAAAAAACACTAAATAACCGCTATTTTTTCCGCGTCTTTCAGTTATCGGCGTCATTCTGATTATTGTCCTGATTGTGGTCCTTGTCTATTACTGCCGCGTACGACATCCAAAGTATCAAAGCGCTTACAACACAGACGAAGATCAGGGCAATCGAGCACAGACCGCTGAACACGCCCTCCAACAGAAACTGATTCGCCATCCCGATGTGAAACCAGAGTTGTATATTTGATTTCCTCTGGTCGGTTGTGTGCTGTTTACCGCATCACTCGCAAATCAAAACTGCTCTCCTGTTCATTCTTCATCGCTTCCTCATTTGAGCAACAACCCTGTTCGGCTCCGTTAAGTTGGAACTGTTCACAACGAGTCAACTGGTTACAAAAATCCGTTGGACTCCGGACACCTTGTGATTATTCCCTAATTTGTATTGTTGCCTTCTTCCTCTTGATCGCTTTTTATTCTTGCTTATCTCCCTGACTTGTTTGTACAGAAGAACCATTTGTATACTCTGCCCTGTATTCAGTCTGGTGACTAATCAACGGAATGCCAATATACGATGAGACCGATCCACGAGAGGATGTAACGTCGAACGAATTTCCAACATGCATATAGGCAAGATCCGGCATTGCCCTATTCCTATTCATTCTCACCCCGATTCCATCTATCCCAGTTTTCATTTCTATCCTTATTTGACTGGTCCGGCAATGTCCCTTGTGTATAGCTTCTTATTTGCAACCCAACAACCCCCTCCCTCACACACACACAAACATTGCCGTGTCTGCCAGTAAATGCAANACGCCCGCGTGCAACAACAAAAGCACGTTGGTGCAGGTTGCAGTGAATTGCGAACAGTCAATGGAGGTTGGCTGCCGACGATTGTGAAGAAGTTCGTATTGACTCATAGGGGGTTTTTCTCCGCAGGTTGCATACACTGTGCATATTACGAAATTAATTGGACAAGACATTGTCAAGTTGTTGATATCAAATAGCGCATGCACTTCAGCGAAGCAGTGTGCTGTATCAATGTTTTTTAATGAATCATGCTTGTAAAATTTGAATTTTCCATCCCATTCGCCGTGACCAAATTACAAATGACAACAAATACAGCCAACGGAGTACTTTAAACCTGTTGGTTGTTAACTTTGGTTGGGAATAAAACAAAAGAAGTGGAAAATCTGACTGACTAACATGAGTTACATTAACATACAAATGTAGAGAGACAATCCATGATACCGAAGAGGAAAAAAAAGTACAGAAGACCAGAGAATCAGTTTGCGTGTTTAGTTGATCCCTGCTTCAGTTCAGTCCAGCTATTACAACCATCAGCCGTATACCTTTGTGCCTCCGTTTTGATTGTTATCTTTGGGCTGACCATTTGGATAAAATAATAGAACGAAGATTGGAATGCTGAGAGCAGAGTCAAAGAGATAATAGAGAATCAATATAGAGCAGAGTCAAGAAGAACAAGTTGATGCTCGAGCGCCACTGTTTACGGTACAACTATATTGAGAACAACACTTCCAGCTCGGCGAACGAACCAACAACACTCACCCATATTATATGGTGTCTCTAACCACTGATTACCATGATCTCGGAATCCTCACCCAGGGAGCATAACGCGACATATATGACCGACTGTCCTGGTTAGAGATTTTTGTACCCCCAACCTTTTCTTTTTTCACCCACTACCTGATTCGGTGAACAACGCGTGCTGAGGCAATCTATTTGGCAGTTTGTGCAACACATGTCCTAGCCAGCGTAGTCTATGGAAGACAATGGTTTGCACTGGTGAACGACCGCGATTACCTAAAGCTCTGAGTCTAACGCCAGCATTACTTGTCCAGTTTCTCCCCCAGAATCGTGCCATGTGGCATGACAGTGATGTTCCAACACCGACAGTTAAACCCAAAACCGAAGTGAAAATGATACAAATGTGACCGGGGTGTAAACAAAGTTGTGATAAAATATTGATGAATGAGAACGGATAGATCAATTGGCGGGCACTAGAGTTTATGACACATCGATATCAACTGTGTTTTGTAGTCCAGCCTACGTTAAATTCAGTTTGTTTCACTCAAACCCGTACGCTTATCATGATCTCTGCATTGAGTCAGATCATGAACTGATGTTTGTCTCAACCGCCAAATTTTTCCTCGAGTAGTA
>UZAN01040981.1:17548-49905 GCA_900618425.1 Echinostoma caproni
TTTTCCTCGAGTAGTAAGTATCTGATAAAACTGTGAGAAGAATGATTTTCAGCCGTCACAGCACACCCAGATTGAAGGTGTTTGTCTCCGTGCACAAAAGGATAGAACTGTGCTTTTTGTCCAGCATCCTTACCAGACGAAAAGCTTTGTCGGAAGACAGACTTGTGTAAGGTGTGTAATTTGTCAAGGTGTTCTGCATTACGCAAGAGGAATGAACGGGCATATGTCAGACGTAATTAACCAACGGTGGATGGAAGCACAGATACCTCCAGGGTTGTAAAATTTGAAGCGGCTTTCAGTGTACTCCGCGTCACATAATCAGAAAGAACCACCTCGAGCATAAGTATAGTGTGTCACAGATCAGTGGTCTACAGTGACGGTCAAACCTCATTTAACATCTACCAGCGTACACTAAAGAAGAACAAAAACAACCCAGCACCGTCCATTATCCAAGGGTAACTCGTCAATTCCTGGTACTTGCCAGATAAGATACCTAGATTCTGATAACTAATGAAAATGATCGGTATCTGCATCCTTGATGAAAAAAGCAGATGGCCCCAAGGGAGTTTAGTGAATTCTCATTGTTCTCCGAAACGGTTCATTACGTTAAGCCTACCAAAAACATATAATTAGAATTCTTACTTAAACATGTACCATTCAACAGAGCCTTCAATATATGTGTGAATCTTCACTCTGCAATAGTGAATTGCAAAATCTCATTGAAAGAACTCGATTGTAGAACGAAAAACCATTCAACGAGATGAACGGTATTGGGCATTGCTTGGCGTATTCAATTACAAACGCCTTACCCATTCGGATGTGTTCAATGCCCACATTGTGTTAGCCTTGGGAAAAGTGAAATTCGTCGGTTTCAGGCGGCAGAGATATTACAAATGTGAACTTCAAGCATTTCAAATATATACTAATAGTATTTAGTTTGAATTTCAATGAACTCAAAGCAAAATATTACCAAGCAATTATTCCGAATGGGTTTTATTCTAATGTACACCGTTGCATAGGGAAAAATACATTAATAATGATATACTCTTGTCGGTAACGACCCGGTGTTAATCTTGTGCGAATACGAAACCTATAAATAAGAATGTAACCTAGCTGATTGCCAACCCAACCTGATTAGCTGCGTACTCATTTGAAAGATAGCCACAAGTTAAGCACACAATCATGAGACACTATTTGATTTTGTACTCTCCTTGTTAGCATTCCGCATTGGGAGTACAGAGGCATTTTTAGAATTACGGTTGTACGATACCCGATGATAAGAATCAGGTTAGGAAGTATTTGTGGTTGCACATCAATGAGAATGTAGATCCCCTCGAAATGGTGAATTTTCCACTGAGAAACATAGTTCTCACTCATCCATGTCCACAAACTGAATGCAATATCACTGGCATTGTAGGGACACAAATACCTATGACGCAGGTAGGATATTCGACAGTGATTACTGAATAATGTCCATGGAGAATTTCACTGTGAGTTGCTTATGTCTACCAATGACGTTCGTGCCATTCGGCCGGTAGAATTATGCTAGATAATAATTTAATATTATATGTAATCGGAAAATTTGGTTATTATTTACAAATTTAGCTGTGTAACTGTGGTTCCTCCGTGAATGTGAAGGATATTTTATAAATTTGCACCTGTACTGCAATAGGCTGGCCAGAAATGTGAACGGTTTTGCTGACCTGGTAATTTAGGTCAATCGTTTGTGAAAACAAAATGCGTTAAACTGGAATAAAGGAGTTGAAACGTTACGTTTGTCTTTTAGAAACATTATCGGATTTACAATTATTCAATTATTNTATTATTATTATTATTATTATTATTATTATTATTATTATTATTATTATTATTATTATTAGTTTGTGTATTTTTGGGGTACAAGAATCGCGTAATTAATAGAGACTGCAATGCTTTTGTTTGCCAAAAAAAGTTAATCACAACCATTGACTGTCACCTATAGCAGCATTATTCACTAAAATACGAAATCTGTTCATGTTCCGCTGTACTATTCAAACAGATACGTAAGTTGCTAATCAGCAGTCTTTCAAAAGATTTGAATGATAACTTTCCTGTGCGTTTCTCTTTATTTGTCTGCATTGTTTGAATAAAAGTGAATGATGCAAACGCATATACATTTCAGGTTTTGCTTTGAAATATCGCGATATATACTTTGAACAAGGTAGGTAGTAGATAGTTGAATTTTTGCGTGAGATTTCAAACCACAGTATTTGAAAAATGACAACACACGAATAGCCCGCATTTTCGACTAACGTGTCATTCCATTTATGGACACTGCGGCAGAGAACTGAAAGGGGACTGCGTATTTGATCAGCCGGGTTTAGAGTGGTTTCCGTGTTTGAGCGTGGAAGTGAGTGATTGTGTGGTCTGACAATGCCGGTCCTGACCTTAACCAGCAAAAGATTAATGCAACCGGATTGAGGGTCTCCGGTTGTTGGAAGGATCTGGGTCACTGCGAACGGACAGAAATGCTGGCACTCAAACCTTTTGTTCAGAATCACTTCATTGACTTGTGAGACTGACCGCAACATCATCTCCATCATTCTCGCTGCCTTTATCAGCATTATAATCAACGCTGTTACAATCGGCTTTTTTGTGTTAGAGAAATAGCTTTTGTTTTATTCCGAACCCCATTACATTTAGCTTGGACAGTTTGTTCAGGATTTTATGCGCAATCGCAAGCTTAGAATTTCGCAGAGTTTATCTAGATGATTCACCAGTGACTGAAGTTCTTCAGGACGCGACACTTACGTTGACCTTCTATTTCTTGAATGGTGGGTAAGTTCCCGGTTACTAATTGAAAATTTGCCACACTGAGTCGGAGCGTCACCTCAAAAGAACAGTTCTCTCAATATCCCTAGTTTTGATGCACAAGTTTTATCATTTTGTGACTGCTCTCGAGGGTATAAAAATGAGAGACTGTCTGCGTGAGTGATACGATAAGAGTTCCTAAGATTAAGAAGCTATTTTGTTTAGAGGGTCGTCGGTTGCAATGCATCGAAATTAAACTGGCCGTAAAAATAAACCATGTGGGCAAGGAGTCATTATTAGTACTATACCAGAATATTTGACATTTTTACAAAATCTCAAAGAATTAACACTATTATGAACTTCGAAGATCGACTTAGTTCTATCTTGGGCATTTTTATGTTGAGGACAATACAATGAAACTCATAAATGGTAAAATCGAATCTTCAGAGGTTGGTAAACTTTCGATTTTCTCAGTGTAAACGCAATCCCTGGAGTATGATGGGTCCACAGTATTCAAAACTAAATTTTTCATTTTAGATCACCACTCTTCAACAGATAAAGATGGCCTGCTATAATGGGTTGATTCGTAAACCAGTATGAGACAACTCCGTGGTGTTGAAAGCAACGCACTGATGGATAAAATGGTCTTTTGCATCACGTTGAAGTTCACAGGGTCACTCCGAGAGCTTCTACCATTCGGGCAGCTGATTTATCTTTGGTTGGTGAAATAGTGACAAATATTCGGTTAAGTGATGAGAAAAAAGACCAGAATTCAGGCGTGTTACGATTGATGAAATTTGGTCACATTTTGGATGAAGGCAAACTCTTATCTTGTAGCTGCATAAACAGTGGTCAACACATTGATTACATGGTTTCCTACAATGCAATAAATCTGATTTAGAATAATGAAAGAAAATATCCAAATTGTACACATCTGGTATGGTTACCCTGATACAAGTGCAAGCAGTTAAGTTAATCACCATCAATCTAACTTTCAAGTAGAAATGTTGAGTATAATTCATCGCCCCCGACAGAGAATAATTGTAAACAGTATTCAAAACGTGGTAATTTTTGTGTGGCCAAATTTCACCCCTGGAAAATGAAAAGAAGGGTTATATGTTCAGAACCCATCTCCGGTTAAGTGTCCAGAACAATGTCCTTGTATTCTGAATGCTTTACGCCTATTCGACGCGGTTTTCAGTATGCCTACATAGATTGGGAAGCTAAAGAAAATATGCTTGTGTGTTGTGGATGAAAAATTGAACAACAAGACTAAAACATGGAGCTGAAAGTATAAGAACACAACAGTCTACAAATACTTGTCTGGGAGCTTCAAAACGAGGGTTATTTTCAAATAAGTGGTGTTCCACTATGCGTTGTAAGCCAAAGTTCTCTTAGTGGACTTTGAATTTTTCCTGTTTACAAAACACGATAATACGTTTGACGGATCGATGCAAGCAGTCAAGACAGTCAAGGAAGAACGGCATGTACGGCGACGAAGTGTGCGAGTAGCTGGTGTGCAACATGAAACGTGCGTTGAGATAATAAGTCGCAGATTCCCGCCCCCCTCAAACACACTCACTCAATTTGGCCACATAACTCGCATCGATGTGAGCACCAACTATTTTTGATTTGTGTAAAAAATCACATTTTGTGTCATTTTAAGTGCTGAAAGAACATACGTTTGAGATGATCAGCTCGTTTTATTTCAATGTTACTTCTTTGATCCCTCGACATAGATGGAATTCATGCTCAGCTGCTTGGGATGACTAATCATCATCCTTGTATTATAGTTGGCTGACTGTCAGGAGTTGAACAGTGGTTAGTCTATATTCGTGTGCAGCTTGGGGACTAGTAGTTTAGTTCAAAGAAACGCAATGCATATTGATGGCAATGGTCAAATATAATAAACATAATGGCCCAGAAGCAATAGCTGCGGTGCAAGGCTACGCAATGTCAGTATTAGTGTAACATAAAATACTTCAGTGTCTTTCACATGCTCATATCTCATGTGATTATGGCTGGCCTAGTGCACTTCTGAACTATAAGCTCTTGATCCAGGCGAACGCTTTTGGTTGTCAGTTTGTTTCCGGTGAAATCCACACTCTGAAACATTACAGGGCTGAGAAAGGAAAATGAAACATGCGAGTAATGGGGGATTAGGTTCCAATATATGTTGAATTTGATTGTGTACAGAGCAATTGATTCATTGGGCAGCCGTTTCTACCCAATTGGATCTCATCAACTGGGTCGATCCAACCGTCCAACTAGGGATCTGATCCGGCACCTCATAGATTGAACGCATACTGCCTATTCGACCACCGGACAGCTTGTCGAATCGCTTTTCATTAGGACTGTGTACGGTACAGCACAACGAAAGCGTTGCTCAATCATTTCTTGATAAAGTATTGAAAATCGGTTCGCGTGGCCCAAATAAACTGAATTCTTCTTAGCCTGCTCAGCCGATGGTGAAACGTTTGTATACAAACTGACAAGCTCCGCGAACAGGCGAAAATGAATTTGTTGACAACTGATTGACATGCAAAATGTGTTGTAACCTGAAGGTTCGGGATGATTCAGCAACGGCAATCACACAAGCAGGCCGAAAATAGGATAGCAGTTTGACAACGAAAGTGACCTATGTGAAACAAACATTCTTCTGATACCTTGCCTCAGCTACCCCCAACGAGGAGATGAATAAGTCAGTGCTAACGGGAATGATTTGGTCTTTATGAATTTAAAGTGATGACACTGTATATGACGAATAGATAATTGTGCAAACCCACGGGTATTGACTTCGTTAAAGTGATGCAGTGATCTTAGAGAAAATATAAGTAGCGGAAGAATGAAAGACTTGCTTGGAAATTAGTCTGCGAATGGATTTGACTAAGAGGTGGCACAAGCAGCACTACATCTAATTCACATGCTGATGCTTGTATCCAAGAACTCAGAAATCAGGAGGTGAGAGTTGACTTCAAAAGAAGTTTCTGCGTTTCTACTCGTTTGCTGTAACTCAGACAGACAGAGGCAAGAGTCTGATGTAGAACATGTCCACTACCAAAAGGTGACTTAATCATGAACAAATGCATCAAGCAGAACTAGGGACAATGAATGCGGAGCTCAAAGCTTCAGTGGTGCATATCTAAAATAATAGCTAGGCAAAACCAAGCATTTATCACTGATTACCAACAACCGTTTGTAGATTCACAGACAGGATAGGGAGAAGGAGAAGTTCAGCTGGGAGCTGGAACGCTACTTATTGACGAAGTTCCTCACGAGAAATTGATCGCAGAATTATCCACTTCTGCTATTCAAATGTGCCGTTTCTAAGCCGAACAAAACCAAAAACTTTATAGACAAACGTGATTTTAAATAACTAAGAATCCAGTAGGATACATAAATTTGCATTCGGTGGACACCTGCCAAATTATTTCTAGAATGGGTTTCAATCCGGGACTCTCCTGCATCATGTGCAGGGGAATGTGAAAGTAAGAACTGGACAAAATTCATCGTTACTCGACTCCATCTTCAGTGAATACTCAAGGGACGGAAGGGTAGTAAATATCAGCTATCACTTAGTAAGAAAGACCGTCTAATAACAAAACCAAGACAAATTCCAAGAGGCACAAAAGTACCAAAATGGAAAAGTAGAAATTTGAGTAAGCTGTCCGATGTAATTTTGCAGTCAGATGTACTTGAAATAGATTTCGCGGTTGGGATGACCAACGTGGAGGAACGGTACCAACAAATAAAACATACTGGAGCTGCAAGACAATAATAATCCCTTTCAAAATTCCGAAAGGACATAGTGAGCCTCTGTGGCACTATCTCGCGATAAGCAGAGCAAGGAGGAAGACATAGAGAAGTTGTGGACACCGCCGTTTTGAGAAAAACGTCAGCAGTCTGCAAGGATAGAGCAGTCATCCTTATCAGAAAAGAAAAGACCAAGTATGAACAGAAATTAGCCTTGGATGCTAAGCCGAAACCAGAATAGTACCATAGATGCAACCAGTGGAAAAGTAGTCTTAGGGATGGCAAAGGTGCTATGATTCGAGACAACAATATGCTTGCTGAATATGATTAGAAAATAATAATGGCAGTAGGCAATTTTCTTCGAAGCGTTTACTGACCGAACAGTGGAACAACGAAACCCAGAGCACCAGACTGTCGACCGCTGAGCAAAACTGACCCGAAAAATGTCCGTAATGGATGCTTGCTAGGTGCTACGAGCATCTGAAGGAAAACATGACAACGGGTTTCGACGGTACACTATCCATTTTGAAGCCGTGGGCTGATCTCGCCTTAGGAATATTGTTTTGAAAATCATTAGGGGAGAGAGTCTTCCTAGTCGACTGGAAGTAGGGCTGAGGTACGATTGCACATACCAAGTAGATTACCAATGGTTTTTTAAGTGCATAGAAAACAGATATCAACAGCCATCTTCTAGTGCTTGCTCTACTACTTCTAATACGCTGAAATATATCAACCTACCGAAATAATTCCTTCTATATTCCTCTATCATTTAAGAATCATTTTAGCTTTTCTTCAATCATGTGATTGTATCAAACCTACAATGATGGTTGTGTCCAGCCTGGAAAGGACAGGTCTGCGAACAACACCAACATCCGCATCTCAAACTTTAATCATGTCACGTTATGCAGGGAAAATGCCCCTCACGTATGCGTGAGAATCAAAATTGCAAACGATCTAAATGACCTGGACGTTATTTATTATATGTACATTGCACAGGATAATGAATGACTGAATAAATCATCTAATATACTACACTGTAAATTAATTAGCTTGATTTTTTTAATTGATTGTAAAAAGGATTAATCGATTACAGGAAGACATTATGTGTACATGAGTATCTCCGAACCAAATGGGCATGATGTGCCATGGGATATCGAGAGACTCTGCACTCTGTCTGTTCGGGGTTAGATTTCATTAGTAGTTATTTACAACGTAAAACTATTTTCGCAGAATTTCATTACATTTTTTATTCATTGTTCTGGCAAGTAAGCACCGGATTTGTATTTTATATTTGTATTTGTACTGTACCAGGTAGACACAACCCTTTGCCATCAAGGAAGAAAAACAGCTCGGGAAGAGCTTGTGGTTACGCATTCTGTAACCAACTACTTCTATTCGATCAAAGAGAGAGAGAATGATGTAACAAAAAGTGAGAGTTCTTTCTGTCTTTATTTTTGTGTATGCTGACCACATTATGTACTTCACTAAGGGGATGTTTTGGCAATATTATATATTTTTGAAAAGTGGCATTCATGTTGAGCCACATTGAATTTTATTATTTTGATATTTACTGCCATACCTTAATCTGTTTAGTGTAATACGGTTGATCAAATCCAACTAGTGTTTGCATTTCTAGGGAATATATTTTAATTAAGGTTCCTCATTTCTAGCTATCTTAAAATTTTGGGAATTTCAGACAGAAATTCGATATGCGCAAAACGCTGAAAACGCTATATTGGAATCCGTAAGAAAAACTAATAAGTTATCAAATTTGTCCATTGCGATGGTGAATCGCAAGTTCGATTATTTGAATGGTGCTGCACAACGATCGTCTTTTCAATAGAATTCTGCGATTGAGCGGGGATTGAGATCTGTAATGGGCTTGTGACAATGCACATCAGACGCTGGCCAATAGAAATGAACCAAATGCACAGTGCACATCCACATTCTCATTCGAAATTTGTGGGTTAGATAAAATCTAAATTGAAGGGAATATGATGACTTATACTCACCGAATAATCTGTGTGAGGGCTCGCGAAGAACACTGAACAGCTGCTTCAACCTCTCACCCCCTCATTCATGGCGTATATATCGACGGTAAATACCGTAAGTGCATGTCAGTGTGAATTAGAGATAAAACATTTCATTACATGCAAATTAACAAAAACCATGGGTTCCATATTGTTGTACTGGTGTGAGTCACCCTAATCTGGAGTACAGTAGCGATCTATACTTTGGACTCGCTATTTGTTGGTCTGAGAAACTGTCGAAGACCAATAGAGGAACGCCGAGGGTGATGTTATCGGTACCGTTTGGTCAGCGCCAATGTTAAACAATTGGGATTCAGGATGATGGAAAACAGCCTGAAATATAGAGATGAGTTTCACAGATATCTACTTGTCATGGGATAGTTTTCTATTGATGACCTTGAATTTCATTGATCTAACCTTGATTCTTTGCGCAATGTTTAGTCATCGTTTGTTGCAGTCATCGGTGCATCGGTGTTTGGCATCCAAGATGATGGTGACCGGGTCATTTTTAGGTGGCATGATATTCGGCACGGAAAGCAAAAGTAGATGGCTTGTTGAGTTTGCAGTGGCCCATTTAAGGTCCTTTGGAAGCGATGCAGTGTAATATGATCAAAAGCTGCCTGATGTATCTGAAGCATTTTGCATATTAGGCCATTACCTTGAGATAAGCGTTTACAAATATGTCAGAAACCGATCCTACCAAATAATTTCATCTGTGGCAATAACTACCACAAAAATCGATTAGCCTACTTGTACCGTTAAGACAAAAATGATTCTGATTTGTCAATTTACTTCCCTCTCGATCGGATCCACGTTTACCGTGATGATGGCACTCAATGTTTCTGATTGCAGCCTGCGATCTTTGCACACATTCCTTAGCTGACTTGATATATACCACAGGACTGGTTAACCATCCGTCATATGACAAAGTCGAATGTGAACCACAGTGTCATCTCATAGTGAAATTTGGTTTGACCGATTTACAGTTCTGAGATCACGGTGACTTTGTAAAAACCCAATCTGGTTTATTTCCCCCACAACAGTTGCTTCCGAAACAAAATTTCAACTGATTTGTTGGGGGCTAGAGTGAAAGCGAGAGGAATTTTCTTTAGATCTGACCATCATTTGTTATGCCCATAAAGACGTGCAACGCAACGTGCTAACAATGAAAACATCCAGTTTTAGTTTTGAATGCGGTGTAACGTTAAAAAAACTGAAAAGTATTTTAATTGAGATTTTTTCCGATTTGAAGTAAAACAGTTATCGGGTTCCTGTATACGGAATAGCAACGGTTCAGGGCACCCTTTAGTACACATTTGTTTCCAATTCGGTACTTAAATTTCTGTGAAACGAAAGTTATCGATAAACCGCATTTTGTCTGGACCTTCGCCTTTTTGTATGCTCAAAGTCAATAATTTACTTTTAATAAGATTACAATGAATAAATAAAAAGCTGTTACCGTGATGGGGTTTGCGTCGTAAAACGGAAACCTCCCGGAGCCGGACTGCCACCGTCATATCGGTATGGATTGGGCAAAACAACCATTGTGATTATTTTCATCGTGGCGATGAAAGGCGGGAGAGTGAAGAGTGTAGTAGCATCGGAAAAGAGAGCAATTCATTTTGCACAGAACCTGAAACATGAATGTCCATCACGTAACATCAAGGTGAGAAAACTGAATACAGAGGAAAAAGGCGAAAAACTGATTAGACGGTAAGACAACGCGTAACAACAAATGTATCGATCAGTGAACAGATAAACGCAGAGTAACAAGATTGCAACCTTGAAGAAGCTTTAAAACCGCTTATGTTCTAGGTGTTGTGCAATAAACACCACATTTTCCAGTATTCCCAATCAACTTACAGATTCATGTTATTTATAAACAAAGCCAAATAAAGGTTGTAAGTTCATATACTATAGACTTCGGTTACTATATTCCCATGAATAAAATATTCTGGGGGTTTAGTGGTGCGGTTTTCCGGCAAAACAAAGCAGCGATGAAGGAGAACAGTAAAAATCTTGAGACAAAGCAGAACTCGATGCATTGAAGCCCAGATTTAGGTTACATATGTAGGTAGTATTTTGTCTGGGAGCCAAAGGTGTTTACCTGCATTGACCGGAAATTGTCAATCACGCCCATTTACGCTCGTTCTTCGTCAGAATGAAAGTGAAAATAAACAGACAAGAAAAGACAAATTGTTCATTTTATATGTGCTGTCATTTTGAACTTGCTGTCGGATCATCGGAAAGGCGTGAGTAAAGTGAGGGGAGGTGATAAAAACGCCCATATTGTCCAAAACCTTACCGTCTCCATTTAATGATGTAACACGTGACTCCGGAAGTAAAACGACACTCCCGTAATTCCCACTCAGTGCCGTTTGTTCTAGTACCCACAAAAAAGAAACTATTATTTTTGGTTCAAAAGAATAAGTTTTAGCATGGGAATCTTTTTTGGAAAGGACAAATGTGGTCCCCTATTATTTGTTATGGTTTAAGTCATTCCATCAAAGCATGGCAGTTCTAATGACATGGTCAGCTAATTGAAATATTTTACCAGTGTGAATTTCCATTTTTGCCGAATAAAATTAACAGGAGAAAATAATGAATTGATTAGATCACAGTTCAGCATTTATTACAAATTGTCAAAGCAAATATCAACCTTTTATAGCAAGAGTTGCTAAAAGAAATTTTGTTGTATAAAATTGCTCCACTGGTCTGATGAGTATCTGTGGCTAAAGCAACTCATAGGTATGATTTTAGGTAGATTGTACCTTGACAAGTTTGATCATTGAACAACAAACGGAACTTCATATCCCGGTGAGTAAATGTTATTACGATTTGTCCATGCAGACCGCATCTGTGGTGGTGGTGGTGGTGGTGGTGTCAACTGGTTAAGATCCGTAGACCGATGATTTTCAATTTTTAATTCAGTGACTCCATTCTATAATTACAAAAATCATGGAGGAGATGATCTCATTACCAGATTCAATCTATTCTCATAACAAGTTAAAAAGATAGGTTGCGTGCTGACCTCGCACCAGCCCAAGTATACACACTCAAGCATTGGGTGCCAACACACTCGTTTGCTAAATCAAGCACCGGATGGTACTCAAGATATGCATGATCACTGTGTTTCCGATATCCCCATTCAATTTTAATTAAGATCGGTTTGTATTTGTTAGCATTTTGTGCGCTTCCTGTTCACGTGCCGTTTCCTCCCGGCTAAGGAAACCACGTATCTAGGCAACCAACTTGTCTCACCATTATCAAGACAAACGAAAGTAAAATGATTGAAGACAGAGGAGAGATAGGCAGATGGGTTGGTTTTCGGTGGATGAGCATCCTAGCGCAAACAAAATAGGACTGAGGTCAATAACACACACCTCATTCCTGTAACGCCAGTGCTGATTTCGTGTCACAGGTGGAATGAATCAGCTTTGTGTGAAGACGCGATCTAACTGTTGGGTTCAGTTGCGAGTGTCCCGTCAGAGTGGCGCGTGCATGTTCCGAGGAGAGTCAATCATCCAACTTTAAAGCAACGAAACTCCGCCTAGCTTTTGTGATATTGGAATAGAAAGGTATTTTGGTGTTCGGTTCACCGATACGTTTCTGGGTCAAACAGGTTGAGAAACAAGATGTTTTTGTTTTTCACAAGCATCTATGAAAAATAAGCAAAAATTGAATCATTTTCATTTTGTTCAGGGAGAAAAGTCAGTGCGCTCATAGGAGTAGCAACTGAAAAGAGATTTTACAAACTATCCTATGTCATCAGATTATAGATTATAGAGTTATTCTCAAATGTTAATGGTGAGTGCCTATGATTAGTATTTGCGTCGATCAATAATACCCTGTTGAAATTCAAGTCTCCGAGTGTCTGTGTGTGAACGGTACTGCTTAGAGGTAAATATTTCGATCTTTGTTTTTTTGCTATTTATTCGGAAGCTGAATTGAGGGTTAGACAATAATTGGTACTTGAAACCTTCTTATGCCGATCCCGTTTGATTTGTTATCATCTTCAGTTTGTTCATATCGAAGATTTCTGCCTATCAAGATCTCTTCACGAACATAATTGACCAATAAAACCGGGTACAATGATACCGGTCTGAATCGAGGTAGAAGAATCATTTCTGCGATGTAATCCCTCTCTGATTATTTAAGTAATCGTGCTCCGAAATTTTACTGGGGCACTAGGTTCCCGTTTCTTGTGTTAGATAGCTATATAAAAATAGAACAAAGACAAATTTCATGAGAGATTAAAATTTCCTTTAATCTCCTCGGTCGTTGGAGTAAACCTCACAAACATATTGCCCATTTGGTTTATTTAACCCCTAATAACCCAATATGTACAGATGGACAAAGTCCGTTAATGTTCCGACACGACACACGAACCGACTGCGTCCCAACCTATTGGTAACACAAAATGGAATTATGTAATCGATAACTGTCAAAGGTTTTGCATTGCGGCTAAGTAACAGTGGTTTGAAAGAGAAAACAGATTCATCTGTGTTCGACTCTCTTGAAGTGTTTTGCACTCGGATTCCTTGTGACATACTGATTATTATTTGTGGGTTGAGTCATCTACCTTGACAACAACCTCGGAATGTGTTAGGTCATTCATTGTGATAGTTGATGCTTTGTTCTGTCAATGTATGCGCCACCACACCTGCAGATGAGTTGATAACTAGTGTGTGAGCCAGAACCGGCTTGTCATTTATGTCAGCGATTTTCCAAATCAATTTCGCTAGTAGATGTAACAAGTCTGAGTTTGATGGTCGGAATTGAGCGGTCTAGAGCTGACTACAAATTTTAGAGCACAAAGTTCCGCGTACGAACTTCTTTCAATGCTGGCTCTTGGAGGCACATAGCGATATCATTGGAGCTCCCGGGATAATCTTCTGGTTACAACATTTGCTTCAAGAAGTTTTATTCTCCTCTTCTCTGTGTGCGGAGAACCAGTTTTGAATCAATGATACAAAGATTTTACCAGTCCGTGTTAGTAAGCTAGGGGCCAACATCTGGATAACTGTATATCCTGATTACTTCGTGTCGCTGTTCGGTGAACCAAAGTTATATTTTACCATCTAAGGTCCTCGGATAGCTATTATCCACAAAAACTAGTGAATTGTTGTGTTCTTCCTCAACAATAAGAAAGATGTCCACGGAAGAAGTTCAAATGTTACAAAAGGGATTGAATACATTCATGATATATAAAGGTAAAACACGACATATAATATTTTACAAAGGGAACAAGGGGAACTAGAAAATTATGGGCGATTTTTGGCTTAATTCTTCCTAAAAGATGCGCATATTAAAATTCGGCCTTATGGGATGCCTTTAGTTGCAACATTGCTCTGTTTGTAAGTGACTCCTTCAAACTCAAAGCGCATGTATTTAATACACAAAAATTTAGTTTACTTCAAAAGTTCACGGGGACGTTAAGGGCAACAATGCATGATCACATCAATAACAAACTGTTATGTGAAGTGATACAGTTGTGAGAAACGAGTCCACGTCTATCGAATTCGTTTGCAGTAAGTGCACCGCCATTTGAGAGTTCAAAATGTCTGTCAAACAATAGGAAGCCAAAGACTTCTAGATGAGGTTCAGAATGACAACCTCACATCCAGCAAGTTTGTGAACTGACGAAGGTCCACATAAGGAATTGGTTTAACTTAAGTCTCAGAATTATGAGCTCGAGGCGAACCATCCTCTCATTGATCATGTGTTTGCAGGAATCAAATATGTGTACTGGGTTTGGCAGTTGTTCCCAACAAGGCCTTCAGCAAGATGATTTTTACGAGGCCTTGTCTACGAGATGTTTTCTGCCCCGCATTAGCATTTCATTTATTTTGGTTACATAACTACCCCTAGTCACAATAAATGCATTTTCAGCATAAAACAAAACCTCTCATCGAAAATTCATCCTAAAATGAGCAACCGAACACTGATGAAATAAAAAATTGATTAAAAGTCAACTGTGCAATAATTTCACGGAAGTGGCATCAAAATAACATTGCACTGAAAAACGGTTCAAAGTGAAGTCCTCCTCCACTTTTTAGTAGAAAGTCATCCCTACAGAACATAACAGTTCATAACCCTGTGATCAAATGTAGACAAAGGGTGGCAGGAGACGCAAACCTAGTTTTAATGCAAGAAAAATGTGCGACGTTGTAGCCGAAGGTTTTGTAGACACTTATTATGGTTATCTAGAGAAGAAAGAAGCTATGATCAGGTTTACCGTTTATTTAGTTTTTCGTTTCATCTAAGGTGCGGCGAGGCAGGGTTCTGTTGGATAAACTAGATCATTCATTACCTCTTTAGCGGTTAACCCAGTCAAAAGAAGCTGCTCCTCATCCATTTTCCTCTTCTGACACGCATTACAGTAATTCGCAGTAGTATACCGTGGACTGTTTTCAGTGCATTCGCCACTGTCAGGCCCTGCCGCCATTTTACCATATGTATCACCGTCTCCCGGTCTCAAGTATTGTTGGTGTTCATCAAGGTTTGCCTTCAATACTCTCACACTCTCTACCTATTTCCGCCGGTTTAGAATCACAATCATAACTGGGGTGTAGGAGTTTGTTCAGCCGAGGTAGTCAAATCGGTGTAGTTCAAGCGAGGTCAGGTTGTGGAGCCCCTGGGCCTACAAACAGTTATCACTTTACTAACTTATTAACAGTTTGAAAACTGATTGAACGGAGTGCATTTGTCGTTTATTTACTCATAGATATATTTTACCCAGTTGGCTGCAAACATTTGTACGGCGAATACAAGTCACACAGATTTAATTGGTCTGACCCACCGCACGACAAATTTTCACAGAATATGATGAGGTTTCCATGGTTTTGCTTGCTGGAATGGTTTTTACACCTGCTGCGCACTCACACACGCATCACCAAGGATGGCAGAGCTCATGAGTCACACGCACATCAGCTGGGGTCGGGACACTTTGAACTACATCCAACACTGATGAAACGGTTACTTTGTGTTTTTTCATACTGTTTAGAGTGTGATACATCAAAGGTTTTACAACACACTCAGTTTTCAACTGAGTGTGAGCTATTTGAACTGAATGTGAAACACCTGTGGTAATTCAAACTTTCAAATTTGCATGTTTTACTTTTTGCAGGTCACTTCCGACATTAGGTCTGCCAATGGTGTTGAGGTTAATTTTTTGCACAATGGGATCTAGTTCATTTGCATAGAGGGACTCAACAAGTGTTCTGATGCTTGGTTTTTGGGTTTACCAATGCATTCCATCAATTCCATCAATGATTGGTTTAACGGGAAACCGGAATCAGATTTCCTGTGCCTTATATATTTTCCCCCTTTAGCCACAAAGTACATTGGGAAATTTATTGGCGACACACAATCAGGACGATGCAGTCAAGTGGTGATACGGCCAGGATGGGCTCATCTCTCATGCATTTAGACTAAAAATAAATATAAACAAATGTCCTTCCACTTCCTTTATTATTTATTGAATATTCAAATGTACATTCAACATTCAGGGATGGGGGCACAGCCATACAAAGGCTACATGAAAAATATAGAATTAGGTAAGGTGGGCGGCGGTGGAGCGGTTCTAATCCGGGACACCCAGGTCGCAAGTTAATGACTTAACCGCTTGGCCACCACACTGAGGGGAGGAAACTTGTTTCTTAAGGAGAAATAATGTGGGTTTAAGTTGTAATGCTAAAAAAGGCATGCCCTGTTAAAACACTTGCTTTCGATTGATTTGTTCTACGTACTTCGCAGTTTAATTATCAAAACCCTCTACACACCGAGTCTACTGTAATCTAGAGTTTGAAGTTCATCTAGAATAAATAGTAGAGAGCGTTTACGTAATTGATTATTATTACTGTGGTCATATATTAGTCATCTGACAAAATGGAGTATGAAAACGGTAACAAATGATGGAGCAAAACCATGGTTTCCAACAATGGCATCCGATAATTTCAGTAAAGATGAAGTTGACCCACATTTTCATTTCAATAAATGTCCATCTCACAATGCCATTGTAAAATGATTTCTTAAGTACCTGTCAACTTTTTATTCCACAAATTCATCAAGCTTTGACACCCTCTCCTTTTGTTGCCGTTTGGCTGAATGAAATGGCTGTCGTCCATGACTATGAGCAACGTATGAACAAACTTGTGTTGGTCAGACTGATTATGGGTTGCTTGAAATAGCGGTAACACACACGCCGCCCATACGATTGCCCTGGGTTTTAACCTCGTTATGAGCTGCTGGCTAGGTTCTTCTAATGAGCTCTGACAGGAATAAAACTCGAGTCTAGTGCTTCTTAAACATGGAATTGACTAGATGAACTAAGAACCGTGCGTTAAGATAGGCCTGAAAGATAGTCGGTTTAAATCGATATTTCCTTATTATGTTGAACGACTAGCACCGAATTTCTTTTGATATGACTTTCAGTTATTCCCGGTTCAATTAAATAATTTCTTGTGAACACACTAACGATAACTTCCTTAGGCCAAATCGAATTAAGCTTCTAATGAAACTGAGTTAGGTGCTTGCATACTTCGTTTTATTTACCAATCATGCGACAATGAAAAATATTTCATCACAACGTAGTGATTAATGTCATTGATTTGCTGCATTCTTCCAGGTGACTTTTTATTGAGATATTTAGTGACATTTATAAGTCACCATAAAAAACATCGAAATTAAAATGATTACATTAGGAATCATGACTGCGACAGGTAACTTGTAACTGAAAGAGGCCTTTTCAAGTGCAGTACCATTTTCAGGGAATGCTTAAGTATTGTTTGTAATTAACACTTATCAAATAGGTGAACAATAATTGTCAAGATTAAACTCAAGTGTGTTTCATCTGTTCTGAATTGAATGCAGTTTATCATTTTCCTCATCAATTAAGTTAAAATAGGGTCTTGCTGAAAGATTTCAAGTATTCTGCAGTATCGGTAAACTAGAAAATGGAATTTTCTTCATCATAACTTAATCGCCTAAAATTTATGCTTTAAGAAAAAATACAGGAGTACGCAGTGTTTTCAAGGTATCACATCCAATGTTGGAATGGATGTCTTTGAAGAAATTGTGCGTTGTGCTCATAGTATTAGGTCCGTATAAGGATGTTTGGATTAGACACAACGAGAGAAAACGAAAACAACAA
Organism: Echinostoma caproni; assembly: GCA_900618425.1. Lineage (NCBI taxonomy): Eukaryota > Metazoa > Platyhelminthes > Trematoda > Plagiorchiida > Echinostomatidae > Echinostoma > Echinostoma caproni. Next base: position 35,276 of record UZAN01040981.1, read on the forward strand.
CTTTCGGTTGACGACGTTTTGACCCTCTTGGAAGGCCTATTTCAAGTCGAATGACTTGAAAAGATTGTTGTTTTTGGTTTTCACTCCTTGTGGCTAATCCCAACAGCCCTATATGCAGTGTTTTCTTTCGAGATCGATAAGAAATTAAACTGAGGAAATCACCGCTGACCGATTTTTGGATGACTTTATAGACGTATTTACCATAATAAGCTTTCTCAACAAAAACAGTTTCATTTTTCGCTAACACCACACAAATCGAATTTCGGTGTTGTTCATTGTATATTTTGCAAACAGCTAACTGACTGAAGCAAACCGTCCGGCAGACCGGAGCTTTCGGGTTCCATTTCGATATGCTATTTGAGAATAGGACATCAAAGTGGAATCACCAATTCTGTCTGTCAATAATTTATTCTGACATAATACATTGCAATGGATACCGCTCAGGTATAAAGAAAATGACGCATTCTCGCTCGATTCTTCGTCAGAGCACTTCGAAATTTAACATACCCAGCTGTTTACTGTTTGGAAGCACCAATCTAGAACTTTTACTTACAAATAATCAGATTTCAACGATCTTTCAAACGACAATGAATCACAAAATGTGTGTTCAGAGAGAGAGCGCGACTTGGAGACTTCAACTTAACACTGTCAAAAGCGAAATATTCCGGAAATTTTCTAAATCACATAAAGTGGCAGAACGAAGAGAATTGTGATACAATTTCGAGTGTTAGCGACGGAACTGTAAACTCAGTTGATTAGTGTATCGAACGCATTACGCGTTCACATAAGAGTATGTTTTGATTGCCCACTGCTATCGAGGTAGCAAATTGTGTTCCGAGTTTTCGATTGATACGAATTCGCTATGGAACTGTCAAGAGTGTGGCCACCACATCAACAAGAGTCTCGTTCATGTAGGTATTTATCCTAGCTAATGCGTCCCCTCGGTTTGGTAAAAACTGATTGAAATCTGGTACATATGCCCGATACGACACAAATTACTTGCTCAACACGGCCACCTGGTTGGCATTAGACGTGAGCAGTAGTATGAGTCACCAGCGTCAGTCGACGATCACTCCATCCTTATTTGTCGAATACATTTCCATGGTGGCACCAGAATCGGCTTCGGTAACCTGCTGTTTATCAGTACGTAAGCACTAGTTTGACTGTTGGCAAAATCACGTAGCGATTGTTTTGACGAGGAACCATTCAATGGTCTACTTCCGTCATCTGCGGATGCAAGTTCAGACAATATCGTGAGACAGAAGTAATGTGATCCAGCAGTTCTTGTGCTACGTATGCGCAATTTTATACGTTCCACACATGGCGCATGACACATGGCCATCAGGGACAGTCCCGCTCCGTTGTTATTATTGTTGTTGTTTTCGTGTCACTTACCCAGCATGCTTCATCCCTCTCGTAGCCCCACAACCCGGCAACTGCCGCTATATCTCCTGTTTGCATAATATTTATTCCGATTATACTCTTATATGCAGACTCATGCTATTTCCGAATTGGCTACAGCGACTCGAAGTAATGTGACCATGTCAACCACGCATAGCCACACGCCACAGGGACAAACACACAAAGCAATCGCGCTGTGCATTCATCGGCCCGATCGGTGCTGCTCATTTACGCAAAATTCGGGAGCGCCACAGTCTGACCTGTTCCAGCAATTTCTTTTACATGCATCCGATATGTATATGATACCGCATTGTGCCGAGTAAACACATTTGAATCAGATGCATCAGAGAAGAAGAAATAAATTAAGCCCTACATTCATTCACACCACAGATGTGATAGAGGTGCAGCAGTTCTGATATCCCTGATCAAATGATAATCAGTCATGGTATGAAAATGTTCAGATAGACCCCCGTTTGGACGAAATATGTGGTCCTTATAAACGTTGAGAATAATCATTATCGTCAAATGTTTCTGGTCTGTTCTGTCTGATAGTTAGTGCAGACACTCAGAAGTTTGTTGGAACTCAAAGAATGAGTTTTTTGGTGGAGAAGGAGAAGACGTTTATGGATGATTCCAATGCCTTTTCATGCTCTGTGCGCACATGGTGTGATTTATTCGTGTCGTTTAGGCGGGCCATTCACGAGGAATCTAATGTGATCGACTATGTGAGATCAGAAAAGACCAACGTGGTCTGTTGGGATTTACAGCCCACTGCGCAGTCACGCACGCACTCAGCGAGAATAATATGGACACAGGGCAGAGGTGGGGAGACCAAGTGTAAACCGGCAAACCACCGGACGATGAGTCATCTAAATCAAGCACGCGGTATATGCCTGATTGGGGGAATTCCGTTCTTTCCATGCATGACCGACCATCGGACCACGCCAGCGTTGTGCGTCTATGAGTACCGTCTGAGGTGGGTATCAATCGCGCACACCGCGTCTGTCCCCCCGTAGTTGAACTGTAAACGAGACGGATGAGAAATTTAGCAAAATGGGGTCCCCTAACACNGGGAAAGTTGCATTACAGCGAGTTATCAATCACAAAAAGGTCAATCTTTCTGAATGTTTTATGTCATGCAATCCAAAGCGTTTGAAATAATTTTTGAAACAAAGCCATGATTTATATTCAGACTGGTCTTTTGGCTGCAACTACATAGTGGTACCTCGGGCTACTGAAATGGCGATCTGACGGTAAATCAAAAGAGATTTGGATGAGCCAATTTGAAAACCTCGTGCTTGTACCAAAGACATGTGTAGCCAAATCGTCCTCATCTCATTATAATCAAGAATATCACAAACTGAGCATTCAGGAAAAAATGGAACTTGATAAGCAACATACGAATACTGTTGGGAAACTGACCTAAATTCGGAACGTTGTTCTATAAAGGCAGGATAAAGCCTTTGGATGTGTGATACTAGACCGGTCGGAATAAAATCATAAATTGGAGGTTAATCCTGTCGAGGAAATGGAACTCAGTTCAAGTGCTAGCGGAAACAAGAAACCCACACAAAACTGAAAGTGACATCGAAGCAACTAGAGTCTTCAAAGTACCACCAAAAGCTCTATCTGACTAACCGATCGCGTGTACTCCTGGGTTACTAAGACTCTGTGGATTGCCGAAAATACACAAAACAATTGTGTCACTTAGACCAGTAGTTGCTATGCGCTATTCAACCTATAGCACCGTGGATTGTAAACATTCCAGAACGTGTTCTAGGATCGTCGACCAGATTAGGCTTGAACGATTTTCTCGCATCTGTTGACCGTATCGGAATTCCAAGCGTTGTAGAAAATACTGCATTCGTTTGATGTCAGATCGATTAGTCACAAAGTTAACACTGTTGAATACCTGAAATTTTAGATATCACATAGTAGTCTAAACAACATCCAGCTCGAAAGCTGAAAGTAACAATAATGACATGTAATTGAAGAAACAGAAGTATTAACGATAAAACGCTGGTGTGTCTATGTATTCATTGCTTTAACCACTCTTGGTAGACGCATTTTCGGCCAAGCTCAAAGTGAACTTTTTAAGGACCCAATCAACAGCTAAGTTTGAAGTACCAGGATGAAATAATTATTATATTTGATTCTACGAAAGACAGTAGCAAAATCCCTGTAAGCATTCAACACATCTCGTCATGGTATAAGATAGACGCTGAAAGTTGAAAGAGATTATCTTCTTGTTTTCCTTGATTTATGGATTGGGTGAACAGAGTGAAGAAGATGCAGGTGGCTAGAACAGTGCACACATTACCTTATTTTTATCCCATTGGGATACAACGTGTGGGATAGAATGTGATTCGCTACTTGGCCTACATGTAAAACAGAAGGGGTCGTCCGAAGATCTTCCGTGCCTGGCAAAACCATTAGAGACATTGTACGGAGAAAGAGATACAAAAATTATTCATTCCACAACACCTGAATGGCTAGAAAGAAACTGTTTATGAATAAATTCCGGCTGGAATCACGCACCACTAACAACAGATGATGGCAGTGATGCAGGTTGTGACTTCGGCAAAGCGATCCAGATGAAGGATGCGAAAGAAAACAGTAATCTATAAAGCAAGTACTGCATAAAATTGGGCAGTCGTAGTGTGCACAAAACCCTTCCAGTTAGAGACAAAATATAAAAACAATCCCTTCAGTCAAAAAAGTATTGATCAAGATCCGGCTATGAACATCTTAAAACGATAAAAATATTACCCCGTTGCAACTTACGGGGCTGCTGAGCTAATTGACACTCTGATGGAAGTTTAACCACAAGAAGTCTTCCGTATTCTTACGAACAGGGAGACTCTAAGACCTTTGTCATTGTAGGAGTTGTCGTCATTTTTACGTTGGTTGCTAGTACTCCCAGAAGCATACTTATGCGTTGAACCTATGCGTTAAACATATCCTCTCAGGCCACTGAAACAATCCTGAACAATAAACGTTCGTCTCAGCTGTATCATATTTGCTGAATATCGGTGGGCTGATCGGTGATCTCCACAGTAAATGGGATTTCACTGTTCCGACGGTTCTTATGTGCGTGCAATAAATATGAACTTTCAAGTTTAAGTTAACTGGACCCGTTCGATTTATCAACTCATTCACCATGCTGTTTGGGTTATGCTAACAGAGGACATATAAGGTTGATTCCGATACAAAACATACGGATCGGGTGTTTTGCTTTACAAAAAATTAGAAAGGCGCCACTAACTAGCATTGTCTGTTTCCCAGGTATATTATAGGTCATACAACAAACTCATGTTAATTGACCTAAATCCCTCTAATTGATGCTCCTTGGAGCTTCATAAGTAACGAGATGGAGGACAATACCGTAAATACCTTTGGATATAGTCCTCACTCCCAGTCTCTCTTGTGTGGGGCCAATAAAACGTGGCTACGCCCTCTTACTGCGGGAGGTGGTTTTTCTACCTTATAAATTATTGTTAACCTAATACACTAATGACCCAATATTTGATCACCCTGGTAACGACCCAATAATGGGAGATGATTCACCCATTCGGGTAAACCCGAAGTAAAATGAGCTGGGTTATATCGAGGATCGGCATTCCCGTTGGATAGACCATAGGGCTGGATGAGAAGGAATTGAACTTCCACATCTGTTAAAGAACATAGTAGATTACCGTTACTCGTGATGAAATCATGTAATGTGTACATGAGAAACCACGTCTAACAGGATTGGTCACGTGTTCCCAAAGTATAAAGTAGACAATAGAGAGGAAAAAGGAGCGAAAGTTTATTCTGAAAGATAGACCAATGTAACGGCCCTTAAATACAGTATAAGGGGATTTTTCCAGCATAAGTTTATGTCAAAGAATTTAGTGACAACAGTAGGAGCCTCATTCTATTGCCGATGAATGAAACAGCGCGTTCCAGACACCCAATAAGAACGTTGACGCACCGGTGTAGATTACCATTAATTCCAGTGTATGAGGTGAGTAACAGTAAATTCTTAATTGGCTCAGCTGATTTGATTTAAACTTTTAATTTCTTATTGGACGTAGGCAATTATGAATTATCGTAACTGTGCACATTTCTGCGTACAATCACTAGAGATGAAAAACTGAAAGTTACTTTAGAATCATCGCTTCAAGTGAATAAATGTTTCGGAATACTCCACGACTTAATCGATTAAAAGTGTTTTGAACCGATTCTCTGAAATATATCAGAGTTTAAGGTAGGAATGTAATTTGTTCTCTGTGTAATTTCAACAAACCTAGCAGAATTTTGCCATCCAGATGTTATTTATGCGAGACTAGATCGAGGAGTGCATTGCGTGGGAGAAAAGGGGTAGGGGAGATTAAATGATTTAACAAATTGTTTTAGACTCATTCAGAGGGTTGTGGTCAGGCTGCATTGTTTCATCGGTTCTGATCGGCCAGCCGAAATGCATTGATCACATTTATACGTGTGTGATTAGACGGGTTTGGTTTCGACCCACTCACCCCAATGTCAATACCACAAATCAGGCAGATCCTGCTCGCGAAATTCGTTTCAGATGAAGAACAAACTGTTGGTTATGGATGCATAATGGCTTGGATTGATATCTTATGTACAAAACAGGTCATCATTTTGAGCAATTCCGAAGAGAATCCCTACAAAAATTTAATGCACTCCGCAACCACTACTTAATTATTTTTTTAAGTTGACGATGCTCCTAAAGACTTCTTCTCTTTTCAGAGAAACTTCAAATGAAAAGGAATGACCGGTTCTCACTATACTAGTTACATGAAATAAAGCGCTTACAGAGCTACGCAGATAAACGAGGCCAATAATATTATCGAATCGATTCATGGCAAATCAAGCTATAATCTTTGAACAAACGTGCCTTTCACTCACAGTAAATTTTCTGCTTTCAAAGCTAGAACTAACCCAAATTACATTGTTGATTCTATTGGCTTGGTCACGCCGTTTTGTCGATAAACTTGACTTTCCAGGAAACTTTTTAACTAGCGGCTGTTGCTGAATAAAAGTGCCAAATCCATTCCCGTCTAGCTTTCGCCAAATCCCGCAATCCTGTAGTCTCGTCCCATAGCCTTGACCCCAATCCTTTAGCCAAAACCCGATATGCTTTGGCCAAAACCTGTAGTTCTTTCGCTTCGATGCACATACTTGAGTCATCCAACTGTAGACAAGCTCGATAAAAAGGTATCAGCATATTTTGAGGTCAACGAATGGCGAAACGTTTTATTTTCGATAAATGTTGACGTTGCAACGCTTGGTTAAGAAATCAGATGCATTTAGAATGAAACTCAACCGGAACACAGTCGAAGTCGAGTTATTCTACCCATTTTTCTACTTCGATGATCATATTTAATTTTTTTCCACGTTCGTTAGTGATTCACATCTGTTCGCAGCTTGACGATACACTTTCCCTGTGAGACAGTTCATTGACATCCTAGATAAATCAATAACTGTTCACTATGAACTTTACACGCAGAACAAAACCTAACCAGGATAATGTACGCTATTTATCAGTGTTGAATCTTTTGAGTATTGTATTTCAATAATTACAAATTTAACCTATGAGAAACAGAGTTGCTTGATACATTCAAGTGTTTTGAAAATAAAACTGTAAACACACTTCGTTCATATTTAATTTCAGTTCAGGATTTGAATGAATAAATGAGATTTACGCAAAGTGAAAAGGTAAAAAGAACAATGAGGCGAGGGGAGACCACGCGGATCGGGTTAATTGCACGATCACACCTAGACACAGAATACTTAGTGGCATTAAAATGGCGGTGAATTAGAGGATACATTTGAATCGTTGTCATGATGATGGAGCGTTTGATGAATTACGGTGATAAAAAAATTAAAGTAAATCAAATTCGTTCACCTGTAGGACACTGACCCCTACTCTCCGTCGGGCATATTTTGTAGGAGTAATTCATTATACACAAAAACGAATTGAAACAAATCAATTTCTTCAGTGCCATAAACGGCCCGTGAATGACTTTCAACGCTCTCAAAACATGCGTTCAAAGTTTACTGTGAGATGTGTCAACACCTTCAGCGATTCTCATTTTTAATTTCAAGTTTGTTAATCACACATTTGAATTTAAAAGATGAATATAATGGAGAGCATGTAGTTTCCCAAGCACCCGAAATCTGTTGACCGAGCACCTAATGACTCACCGGCAGAACCAGAATCTCAACGAACACATTCACTTTATTTGAAAAAAATAAGTGATGCCGGCAATTTTAACAGATATTTGAGATACCATAAGAAATACTGTTCAATCCACTGCACGCCACCATGAAGTTTGCATGCACTTAGATGTACCTTTGTTCCGAGTTGTGTTCCTGTTAAGTTGTTTTGGCGCCTATGTGGCTGAAACGGTGCCATGATTTTTCTGCTTCTCAATGCACCAGACAAGCAGTTTTGTGTTTCTTGTAATACCTTTGTTTTAAAGTGGTTCTTGCAAGGAAAATGTGCGACCAGGTAAGGTGTTTTAGAAAATGCCTACTGGGAATACTGATTCAAGGGTGGCAATGGCACCAGTGGTATATTTCCCATCGGTTATGCTCGAGTACATCGTAGGCAGACGTATCAACAATATCCCTTTCCAATGCGGAGGGGAGTGATTAAGAGAAACGGTGGGCGGTAAATAAACTGGAAACACACGTGTGCAAAAATGAGTGATTCATCACAACCGAGCCATGTTCGATTGACAATATCTTGTTTATTTAATCATCATTGGATCTTAAACACTTCAGAGCCAAATGTGAACAAAAGCGACTGACGAGGCTGGGCTCACAACATCTTATGTGTTTTCAGACACACAGTTGATGGTAAATCTAATCAAATAAAAAAAACCAAATAACAATCTAGAATGGAGTAAATGAAACATGCAGTTTACTTCATCATCTGTCAGAATTGTGGGGCTCATGATTAAAGCGATGCCGAATCCGATCACAAGAACTGCCGAATGAAATCCAGCAAATTTAAGTGATCGAAAAAAGGTACATGGGGCCTCAATAAGACGGTCGTGATAATATGTAAGACCATAACCAAATAATGTGAAATGATTACATTTCGGGATGTGGATGTTGGTTTTGGGGAGTTCTACGAGCTACACGGAAGTTGCCCTGATGATATTGCCTAGCCTGACTACGAAACGTCTGCGAACAACACTTCCAGCTCGGAGAACACCCCAATACCTACATATAATAAAGTAACAGCTGTTTGCATCTGGATGAGTGATAGAAACCATCAAAAACTAAAATTGGTAACTACTATCGTAGTATCTTCCATTTTTCGTGGAAAGACCGTACACGTTTACTGTATCGTTTCAATCATTTTGCTGTCTGCAACTTTGGTGAGCCAACTCGGGCTAAGCCTTGTCCGTTGCACGACTTTCTATCTCAGCATGGATACACGTTCAACCTGAGTCTAAAACCCAATGCCCATTTTTTCTGGCCTCAACTAATATTGATTTACATGATGATTAATTTCCCTTTCCGTTTTTTCTGCACCATTCAGTAACGTGGCTGATAGTCTTCTATTGGCAGCATTTATTAAACTTACAAAAAATGTGACCAGAAAAAATAAGCTTGTTTATGCAAAACTTTGGATTCGTTTAGTTGTAGTCCCGCATTGTGGACACCAAAACATCTCATCTGTCGAATCTCACCCATGGACACGCCCAAATTGACAAAACCGGGTTCCATATACCTGATGCACTTTTTCTTATTGTCACCTTACACTAATCCAATTCATAGTGTACCATCAATCATTGAGATGTCGGACACTTCAGATTTTCAATCTCCAGGGGCTTGAAATTTAGTGACACTGTCTTCCGTTTCATCGCACTATCTTGTTTCTCGACAAGAATCGCATGATCTTGAAGACAAGCATTGTATAACACGATTTCTATCCAACATGACTTATTCAACGGAAGCCTTGTAACACAGTGCTGAAACGCAGAATGAGCGACAAGTAGGACATTTTCGCAGATTGTTGCTCACACTGGGCCATTGGGTTTCATGGGGTGTAACATTCTACAGATGAAATCACAGTACATCACGTGATCATAATCATCATTCCCATGATTATCTAGCGATATGAAAGCGTAAAGAATCACGTTGTTGTATGTATTGAAAAATTCATAATGGTTTGGATAAACCGTGTCAAAACTTCCTGGTGTAATTCCCGCAGTTATCTTTCATCGATATTTCATAATGTTGACTTATACATCAGTTTTCAATTATATTCTACTCGAACTCCTGAAAGTGAATTATTGCTAACGTGTATTTCAAATAGCGGCACTTTTATTCGTTAAATCTTGTATAATTTTGAAACTGTACCTTTTTCAAGAGACATGCGGTCTCCAGGTGTACCTGATCCGCAAAACCGGTTGTTTCCAATGTGAAAATAATTTTCTATTATTCGTGTTAAATTGATACATACCAGGATTGATTATTATTTAGCAACATAGCTTGGACTTTAAATAAATAGACCTGGTCGACATGCGATCAATCAAATAGCTATGTTTCAAATTCACCCCGAGTAGAGTGTAGAATGTGAACATGTTTTAATNGAAATTCGGGTATATTTTTACTGGAAGTCCAGTTTATAGTATGCTAACAGAAAATGTATGACTAGTGGAGAGTTAAAACAAGAAGCAAATTTAAGCAGTATGTTGAAAGAACAAAATGCACGGTTGATAGCGTTTGGGCGGTGGCCCGGTGGTAACTTCACCAAATTATCACCCCGGAGGACGAGTGTTCGAATCGCAACACCACCACCTAACCTTCCGCAATGTGCGTTATGTGACAACCCTTTGATTGGCCGCTTCCCCCTTCCTGAAAATTGCATGACTGTGTATTCAATAAAAGGAAGTAAAAATGACAAAATGACAAAACGAAAAAAATGTCAGATAGCCATAGATACAAGCATTTCACAAATAGTCAGAAAACACATCCGGGTCGTAAAATAGGTAAAACAATGTAAAGCAACAATCGCGAGGAATTGTTCGATTTGAAACTAAACCCAGCCGGTTATGCTGAGTGAGCTACCGCCATGATGAAGCGACGTCCCATCACATGAAGAAATTTACCCATCTACTTTCATTGGGAAACTACATTTGATCGAGAACAAGCATAATCACACGACTGGTTGAATTCTTAAGCGAACTGGATTTGGGCAAGTTTAAAGCAGCGTGACCCACCAGAGAAACTACCTACTTGGAACAAGCTTGCAGATTCAGTCACTCCGTTTCATGTGAAACAGCTCGTGTGTGTGCTTTTATGCGAATTACCTACAGACTCATAAATATTTTCATCTTGTTTCAAAATCTTTAACGAATACAAATTCGTAGTTACTGCCCGCAAAACAACAAAATCTCTGCATGATTCGCCAGATCACAACCGAGAAGCAGTTCAAATTTAAACCGGATAAACGAAACCCCTGTGTTTTAATAGTAAGGTTACTTAACGTCACACAAACGAAGTCTGTACCACCGACGAACCGGAAAATCTCCTGATACATTCCTACAGGAATGAAAGTTGGTTACAAAATCCAGAGAGAGAGAGGCAGAGATTTATTATGTCTCATTTTGTAGCTGAACAACTGTTGTTCAAGGTCCTTTTCCTTGATGCTATCGCTATTGCTTTCGGTGTGATAAAGATTATGGCATGAACATTGAGACACCCTTCGAATATTAACTTGAGTAACCGTCTGGTTTATATCCCAAATCAACCGCTTTGGTTGTTGGTGTCAGAACTACAATGGTGGATCTAGTGAACAAGTTGTGACAAATTCAGAGATACTGACGCTTATATATCCGAAAACTATCGCAAACAATAGTGGTCTATGTGGAAGTGAGGAAATCATAACGTAACGACCTTAAATAGGTTCCAGTATCGTAGTACTGAACATAAACTATTGTGATTACAAATTATGATTTTGTGGATATCAAACTGTTGATACTTGGAAGTTTTCAAACAAGATCGGAGGGCAAATTTCGAACAGTCAGCTACTTGTGAACAACACCACTTGCACAAAAATAGCTTTATAGATTTGTCCACTGTCCTTTATTCCTATCCCGGGATTTCGCGACTATGTTGGATGTATGGTTTACAAAAGGTTACAGAGTAAGTATGCTCTCTGACAGGGCATCGCAAAGAAAATTAGCCCTTTGGTTAAACAAATCCATAAATTCCTTGGACGCAAGGTTGTGGTACATGGAAGGACTCGATTGAATTTACGGGAAAACTTTAACAATGAATGTGTCCAATAATTTGTCTTCGCACGACGTCTGTTCTTTATTGATCAGTGTTTCGCGTCGGAAAATCATCGATATTGTGAGTTCACATCCTGAGTTTCTCATGATGCCACGCCATCACTTCAATAATTTTCTACTGTTCTGCTGTCAGAAGATGTACATTTCAGTTTCAATGTAACCTTATATTGACAGGTTGAAAGTGTGGCTATGAGGAGCCCACTAGAGACAATGTTAGAAATAGTTCCTGCTCAATAAGAATCTTCCCTGATAGGCCATGAACGGAACGAATGCAACAACAGTCCGATCCAATGAGAGCACGAGTGGAGGAAAATAAGAGGGTCGTACTTCTCTATGGTGTCCCGCAGTTGAACGATCCGGATGAACCAAAAGGTCATCAGAACGACCGAAAGGAATGGCGATTCATTCAAAATCTACTTGAGTGTAGCGACGTTATGACAGCTTCAATCAGTCATCTTCCCTGTTCACCACATTACCGTGGTAACGCTCCGAGGATAATAAAAGTCACCCTTGGAACTCCAGAAATGGCGAACACAGTCTTACAGTTATGGCGGGAAAGAAAGAACAGAGGGCCTCCAGAACTACGTGTGAGACCCCTACTCAATCCCGGACTCAAAACACACTCAAATCTGGAGAACCCTTCTGATGCAGCAGATCACACCATGCATGTACCGAACTCCGCCGCGCAACCCGTGATCCAAAGCACCAGAGCTCCTCTGCTAAAAAACTAAAGGTAGCCGACCGAGAAGAGGTCAGCCGAGATACCACTTCCTATCCAAGCGGATTTCTACACCGACAGTATCTAAACTGTTTCTGCTCTAATGCTCAAGGACTCCTCGGCAAATTTCCAGAGTTGAAGTTTCGTTTCATATATCTAGTCAATGGGATATTATTGCTGTTACAGAGACTTGGCTCACAGCTGATATTTCGGACTCCGAATTGTCTTTATCAGAGATGTCTTTACTCAGAAGCGATCGACCTACCCATGGTGGTGGTGTTTTACTGTACTTCCGAAACAGTCTTGATTGCGAGCAAATCTACCCTCCCGTTTCGACACCGGTCACTCTGTGGTGCAGGTTGAAGTTGTCCAAACATGATGATTGTTTGATTGGTGTAGTCTATCGTCCCCCATCATCCCTGGAGACAGCCAATGATACGCTTTTACTATGTCACACATTCTTGCACAAAAATTCACCCATGTTCTCCTTATGGGTGATTTCAACTGCTTCAATCTCAATAAATCAGCGACCGTCCGCCCATTTTTCGATCATCATTTCAAACGGCTGGTTGACTGGCATCCACTATACAACAATGTGAAGGTGGCCACTGGGTTTGGCAACCTTCAGTCACCGTCCATACTGGATTTAGTGTTGACCAATGAGAAGCTGATGGTAGAGTCTGTCAATGTGACTTCTCCCTTAGAACGTAGGGAGCATGCAGTACTTACATTCAGATACGTCTGTTACCCATCGATTCAGGGAAGTTCCTCTGGTAACGCGCAGATTCATAGACTACACACTGTTGAATAACTTGGCGCTCTCTGCTCAGTGGGTTTCTTATGACGAAGAAGCTAATCCGTTGGTCGCATGGAAGAAATTTACTGACAATCTCACAAATATAATAACATCCGTGACTAAAACTAGAGTAATCACCAAATCCGGCATCCGAAATTCACCTTTTCGAAGCCGAACAAGGAAATGGCTATCGGCGAGGGATTCAGCCTGGCGAGATTATAATCATCTTCCGAATGCTGTCACATAGAATAATTACCGTATGCTGAGGAACCACTGCACCAAGCTGATTCGTGAGGATAAAGTGAAATACCAAGAGGTGCTAGCACAAAAATTCATTTCTAACCCTAAGCTGTTGTACCAACACGTCAACTCCATTCGAAAAGTAAAGTTTGGTATACCGGTACTAAGTAGCGCTGGAAGAGTTGCAGCCACTCCAATGGAAGCAGCGGAAATGCTGAAAATTCATTATTCCAACGTATTCGCAGCACCGCAGGTTGAAGGTTTACAACTACCCCAACGGTTGCATCATCTTCCACATCCTTCACTCACCTACGTATCATTTACTGCTGAAAACGTCAAAGCAAAACTAATGGCTTTGCGAAAAAACGCAACTCCAGGTGCGGACAACATACACCCGAAATCTCTGATCTTTTTGGCAAATCACATATCCGAACCGCTAGCTATTCTGTTTCAACGAATGTTCGACCAAGCAACACTCCCCGAATCATGGAAACAAGGAGTCATTTCTCCCATATACAAAGGTGGTTGTCGTAGTGACCCCGCTAACTATAGACCTGTGACCCTGCTTCCAGTGTTATCGAAGGTCATGGAGTCAATTGTGGCCGATTCTCTGATGGAACATCTCGAAAGATACAGCATTCTCTCGACAGCTCAACACGGGTTTAGGCAAAAGCGATCCTGCACCACGAACTTGCTTCTCGTTCGAGATGAATGGACCAGTACAGTTGACGAAGGGGATGCGGTGGATGTGATTTATCTCGACTTCGCGAAAGCATTTGATCGAGTGAATCACAAAATTTTACTGCAGAAGCTCTATAATTACGGCGTTCGAGATTTCGCATTTGAGTGGATCAAAGCATTCCTCGATCAACGAACCATATCAGTTCGTGTTTCTGATTCTGTATCCGGACCCATCAAAGCCACCCGCGGTGTTCCACAAGGGTCCGTACTCGGTCCCCGTCTGTTCCTCGCCTTCGTAAATGATCTACCGAAAGTGTTGGGCTCAAAGACATTACTGTTTGCAGATGACGCCAAAATCTGGAACACGGTAACAGAACCAGAGGGCTCTCAAACACTTCAGGAGTCACTCAACGCAGCTTATCAATGGTCTAAGGAGAACGACATTGAATTTAATGTTCCTAAATGCAAAGTCCTA
>UZAN01040981.1:50031-66038 GCA_900618425.1 Echinostoma caproni
AGGAGAACGACATTGAATTTAATGTTTCTAAATGCAAAGTCCTATCCCTACGCCACAAGCGGAAATTCTCGTATTTCCTCGGGGACCAGCAGCTACCACATACTTCTAGCGAAAAGGACTTAGGTATTGTTGTTCAGGAGGATTTAAGCTGCTCCAACAACTGTGCTAAGGCTTCGTCTGCTGCTATGAAGAATGTCGGCTTACTTCGGCGAGTCTTTGGCCGGTTTGAATCATCACTATTCCCACGTTTGCTATCAGCGTACATTCGACCGTATACAGAGTACGCCATCCAAGCTTGGAGTCCATGGCTTCAATGTAATCGCAAGATGCTTGAGCGTCCACAAAGGATGGCCACCAAGATGGTCAAGATGGTCATTACCTGACATACGAGGACAGATTGCGATTATTCGGAATATATTCTGCTCAGTACCGCCGAACTCGAGGAGACTTGATTTTGACGTATCAAATACTGCAGAAGCCAAACCATCCGTGTCGATTGCTTCTCTCGTTATCGAACAATGTACACCTAAGGGGACACTGTTTCAAACTACTGATTCCAAAGTCTCGACTGGATTGCCGACGCCAGTCTTTTGCAGTCAGAGTATGCAGTTCTTGGAACGCCCTTCCATCTCATGTCGTTTGTGCACCCACTATTGAATCTTTCAAGCAGAGACTCGATGAAACCTTGGCACACCTCACATTCGTACACTAAAGGCCAAAGGAAATTCACCGTTGCCTACATTCTCTGTCTCCTACCCGGATCTCAATGCGATTCCTTTTTCAATGTGTAACGATTCATCTGTGTAAATATCCTATGGGACAAGAGAAGTACGAGCTTGTAACCTATTCCCATAATAAAACTTTGACTTTGACTTTGATGTATTTGTGGAACATCTAAAAGAAATTAACCCATCACACTCCAAAAAGGTTAATTTTCTGTCAGTGAAAGAGGAAAAGGCAATTTTTCTAGCGAAAAACCGTGGAGGTGATCTTCCGTTATTACCCTATTCACTTTAGGACGTTCGATATTAACGGAAGTTGACCATCATGCATGATGATATGGCATAGGCTAGAGATAGGAACAGTGCCATACTAAAAGGGAACGATATTGTTACACTGGCCCACACCTGTTTTCAGAATGAGCAACTAACACAAAGCCATTTAAAACGAGTTCTTTTAAAGACATACTTCTCTGATTCACTGAGTGTTCCCCTGGAAACGGACGGAGGACAACTGAAGCTACTAATGATAAGACAGATTCTCAGTATCACCCCCTTTGTATTTATCTTTTAACGCACTTCTGGTAGCAAGTACAAGCATTGTTGTTGTGTTCCTTGTAGACATTTGGTAGCTAGTCCTCAGTATGACCGGTTATAATGGCGCGTTGATGATGCTTCTCGGTTTGGCTACGAACGTATGCAAACACCTGTTTGAGATAAAAGAATCCCCATCCCACTGACACCAACATTCGCATCCCGGGCCAAAAGAATTCAACGGCATATTCAGATGCAAGTATATCGGAATAATTGTGTGAAACTCACCATTGGGATCTCGGAACAGTTCACGAGCAAGTTATCACTAAACCATTCTCCATAGTTTAACCTCCCGCATTCAATAAACTGTAAAAGTTGTATCCACCCAAAACATTTGTTCCTATGCTACCTGCTAAACCGGTTTTGCTGGTATACTGAACGTTTATTTTGAGTAAAATTTCTGATTTATCATAAAACATAACCTCATAGTTTGCACATTTTGAAATAGGAATACACGTTTATAATCGATAAATTATTTTCACATTCAGGAAGAGAAATGGCATAATTTCGGTTCATTTTTTCCTTATAAATTGCCTGGACTGGTGAATAAATGTTAGATTGATTGGATTTCACCTGGAGTGAGATAACAATCAATGTATTGGTTACTCAGTATTGTTTTCCGACCGGGCAGCTTTGAAACGCATCAAATCTGAGAGACAGTCAACAACTGTATCATTCCGAATACATGAACACATGAGATCTGAGAGAGAGCGAGACAGCTCACGATGCATCCGCTTGGAGGTTTTAATGTTTTGTTACATGAATTCAGTTATTTTTGCCATGAACCAGGGTGCAGAGAAACCTGAGTGTGACAAAGTATCAATCCGAACGGAACTGTACAAATTTGGAGACTTGTCTTGCTCGATGGGCCGGTGAACGGATGTGAGGAACTCGGTCCCACTTGAAATTGGTTGATTTTTTTCTAGCAGTAACTCAAAGTTACACGGCAAATGTTTTTCGCTCAGTTTGGTGAGGACAAAGCGAAAATGAAAATTTGTTAGAATTGATGGCGACATGCTCGATCAAAATCTTTGAATTAGTGGTTCTATGAATTTCTGTCTAGCTGAGCCATTCATGGACGTTCGCTTATTCCCCGTCTGCTAAATTAAAATACAAAAATAGAACAAAACAACCACACTTCGACTTTACCGCGCGTGTCAGGTGTCAGTAACAAACGTAATAGATGGTTGTTGCAAATTTGTCAAACATGTCTAGCTATAAAGGGTTTGATGGATTGCAAAATTCAGCTTTCGCAAGTCAACTTCAAGTTGATCAGATTCTGTATTATTTTTGGTATCAAACGTGGATCTTTTTTTGAAGAATTCCTACCAAACAAAGTAAAAATATAGAATTTCTGGTACAAAATAGAGTTATAATAATGCCCTCTGAGAGCTTTCACTGGACGTTTGGTCGACAGACGTATTTTCTGGTATTGTAGTTTGCTCTTTTCCTTTAATAGTGCTATAATATTCTATCTGATCGAATTTGGCTACCAATTCATTAACTGCTATATTTTACCACAAATTATCATGTCACTGATTCAGTAAATATTCTGCGTACCAAAAATTTGACATTTGTGTTTTGACAGTTTTAAAATACCAAAAACGGTATGTGTAATCTCAAATGACATTCTTCATACGAGATCAGACGGTGACTACAGGAAAATTACCACTGTTAGCGAAGGCCGCTTCACAGGTGAAAAATGATGAAGAGAGAGAGAGCAGGAAAATAAATTGTATCCAATATATTAGATAAAAATAATCGAAAGTTGGCGCCTGAGTGTCCCACAATGAGGATCTAGGGAAGAAACGCCCAATCACAGGGTGATTTTGGTTTTTGCACAACTTATTTCAAATTATTTCAAAGACATTGATCTCTTGCTTGGGTTTACCGGCACCGATGTCGCATGTACCGTAGTGTATCAGCTTCGATACACGAATAAGTTGTACATTTAACTTACTGTTTGAATTATCGTTGCGGTTTGCATATATGCGATTGATATGTGGGACATTAGTATCCTATGAATGCGTTTGTGGAATGAACTTGGGAGAATTGTAATTCCCTGGAGATTGATATTACTAACTGAACACACTGAGCAGATCTGTTCGGTGCCACCACGCCACACGTAAATGTTTGGTGCTCACTGTCAATGAGTTGAAGAGAACTGATAAATCGATTATACATAATTACAAAACAACAACCATTTACATATATGTAGTTTGAGGTTAGGAAAAGAGGGAAAAATTCAAGTTCCCAGTCTTAGTTGATCTAATTTCTTATCCAGTCCTTTACGAATGTGGTTCATCTCTCATTCAATGGCCACGATATTCTCATGAAGACAGCCAATGGGAAAACCTTCTGAAAACTACAAAAGTGTCAGGATATAAATTCTCTCGAGTAACTCAATGCTATCTGTCATAATCAAGATCAAAATGATTTCAACCCAAACTTTTTAATGAATCAAGTAAAAATCGATTTAGAATTTTGAACAAATGACCCGAGAACATTGGGTCAGGATGGTAAACGGACATAATTAGTAGGTAAATGCACGCTCTTATCGGGTTTAATCTCAATAATTATTATGAATTACTGGCAATATTTTTTGAAATGGTTTCATTCAAAGGATTTTAAAATTTCCCGCCTTCCAGTGCGAATAATAGAATATCAAAATGGTTAAGTTCAAGTGTCCAGCTGTTTTAAATTCAAAATAACGGACTCATTTATCTTTTGTGAAACAACAACAAAAATTACTCATCACAGGGTGTGAAATTTCTAAGTGCTGAAAAATAATTTCAAAATAACTTTAGTAAGTATTATAAAAAAACTCACTGTCTTTGGTTGGTTATCCACTTATCGTGTATCCATGTAAGTTTCGCGAACATTGAACAGTTTTCATATTTACATCGAAAGAAACACACTATCAGTCACGCGCTAACATAAACTGCTTTTGCTTCAGTAAAAGTTAGTTAGGACATAAACCCAGGGGACAAGTATTTTCTTGCAAAAAATGCATTTTAATTGAACCTAGTTCAACATTTGTCGAAGATACCGAAGGAAAGTTTTCCATCCACATTATCAATTGAGGGGAACAAATCAATGGGACATAGCTCCTCACAAAAATCAAGGAAACATAATTCAATAATAAAAAGCACTCATGAGTGTTTTGCACGTATGGGATAGCCCCATTTCGAAATGGTAAATAATTTCTAGAGTAAATATTTTTCTACCGGAGTCAAATAGCCATGGTTTGTAGAGTTTTGGCAAACACAGTTTTGGTGTATCTATTATGATTTGACAAATCTGCACAGATCTATTTGTCTGCACTCACTAACCGTAGATTTGCCTAAGTTAAGCTCCACAACTTTAATCTGATTACATCGTCATCATTTAAACCATAGATATAAAAACATAGGACCACTGCATCCTAAATTGAAATCTCTTGTAATTGATAGGAACCCATGGTTGCCCACCCCACTCCTCCCGAACCAGCAGCAACTGAGAAAATCTAATCACTTTGGCCCCCGATTCATCTTCATTATTGTCTTGGCGGTCAAATCCTCTGATCTTCCGATAAAGTATCTCTACCCCCCTGTCGAATTGTCATTCTGTGCATCGGTAATTCGCCACAGTCAACGTCTCGACAAGTAGGAGGTAGTCTCATCCGGGGATGCACAGACTTTCAGACAAGCGGAACCAAGCTGCAGGACATTAACCAAAAACGTTCCCTTGTGCTTCTGCTTATCTTAAAACAGTCGTCACAATACAAACCACAAAGCTAATTTTTCATTTCGTCAGTAATTGTGCCAGGGTCTTTTGACGGTGATAGATTGTCATTCTTCCGAATCGACGTATCGAAACGCAGAACGGACTGGATGAAACTTGTCTCTCTCTCTGCCTCATAGTCCTGTTAACAACCGGCACGAAACGAATCACTGTCTGAGTCACCACCTGTACTGAACCTGATTATTGTGATAAACGCATAAGGAGTTGTGTCCAGTTAGGGACGGTAATGTAAATATGGAAGATTCATGAAAACTTCTAGCGGGTGATAAAGTTTTCACACTTTGGCAGTCCCTTTAGCCTCTGTTTAACGGAAACAGCGGTCGGCACTAGGCGGTGAACAATAAGGGACAAAAGGTTTCACGTCAAATCTGGTTATGTTCAAGTTCATATTCATTGATAGGAATGACGCACCTTGTTCATCACTCTCTGCTTGACCATACAGTGGGCAGATAGTTATGCCTTTCTACTTTAAAACTTAACTGTAAAAAGAACTGCCGAGAACAATCTCGTAAAAGTGGAAACTTCAAACTGATCATTCCATCAACAGAATAAAGGCAAATCACAATTCAGTACAGGAGGTTCAGTTAACTAGATATTTTCGACATAATCCTTCTATGATTGCATAAAAATTACCAATATTCATGGAGTAGTTTTGCACTTATCTTATGTTGGTAGGTACGTGATGCCACTGAAATACTATGTGTTCCTACACCATAAAACAAAATAAAACCCTAACGTGTTGATTCACTAAGGCACACTAGTTCACATTTATCTTCATACAGTTGATTATGTCAACCACACCTGTGTCCTTCTAGATCTGGTCTTGTCTTTCTAAACAACTTGTGAGACATCCGGATATCGATGCTGGCAGTCGTGTACCTGCTACTATAACCGAAATTCCGTTGCATATAAAAGTATTGGCCGGCCTCCAGTGACTCTGAGACGTCTCTCAGGCGTGCCAATATAGTACACAGTACTTTACGCTTCGCACACTGCATTAAGTCACGTCTGCAATCGGATACACTTTCTTTGCTGTTACTAAGATTGTTATAATTCCACTAGATGGTGCCGGGACGTGGAAAGCTGCTTATTATGAATAACCGTAAGGGTTTTTGGTAAATTGGCATAAAACAAAAAACTTTCTCATGGGAAATAGATCTTCGGAATTCTGACAAGCCCGTTGGACGATTAGAAGAACGGTCCGACGGTGGATGTGAATTTCTCCTAGTTACCATTTTGAACACAGTAATTCGCTTTGGAAGGTCTTGTTCATACTTGACCGTTGAGAGAAACAGCCAATCACGTTATTTTACACAACCCATCATACTACTGACAATACCATTCTAATGTCCTACGAAGGTAGAACTTTTCGATCGGAACAATATTTGAATGTGGATCAATTTTTGGTTGACCAAAATCTAGTTTAAAAGATGGCAATCAAACTTGTATTGTAAAAAGAACAAACATGAAGCGGATACTTATTTTTTGTTTACCTCATAGTTGATGCGCCATGTTTTGTCCCTCGTCATTTGGATTAGTCGTTTGAGGGTGAAACCCATCAAATAGCATCACTTTGGTCGCATCCAATATGAGTATTATTCGGAGTTGATTACCTTGGAATAATCTGCTTTTTCTCACAATGCCCTGGAGTAGTAGCGGAATAGTGCATTTTCTTTAGAGCTGCAAAGCAGATGAACAACCTGCTCTACCATTTAATCAACAATTCCGAGACCCTTCTGAGAAAAAATTAGTTTGTTTTAAATTAAGTGTTTGATTCATTGAAAACCAGTTTCTCTCGATTCTCGTAACAAAGAATTCCTCAGTTCGGCACTTTGATTGGGGAGTTTTACCCTCTGGGCAATGAATCTTATACCTAAACGTTTGTCACTGCCTCCATTTTGCGCAAACCCGAAATAAATAGATACTCAAACATTTCCAGAGTTAAGCACGTCTTTAAAGTCAAACTTGCAGCTCTTTGTTGTGTAATCACTCAAACCACAAAAAGGAATTGGTTCCATTTCAAAAGGCACCTTTGACTGGTAACTGTTTTAATTCCCTTCTGGTGCACAAAATACACACATGGTCTGTCGCTGTTCCAGACAAGTTAGTTTACTTCGTTGAGCTAATTACAATACAGATAGTGTTAAAATAACCTGTAGATAGCCAAGGTTGTGCCTATACTGCAGACCTAGAGGGTAATAGAATGCGTCACAGTGTAAGGCCAGTCGAATAAATTAACACCGAGTCTACATGTGTACCCATCCAACGATCATTGATAAGGAGTCGATGCTGACGATTAATGATCGTATTCTTAAACAGGCATATACAAAGCGATGACTAAGCCTAGATCGAAACTCACATTGAAAATGAATATCCTACGTAATCATCAGCCTACTACTCGAAAGTGCGACGCAATCCCGTCGATATCACACTTAAGTCCCTACGAATATGCCCAATTTAAACCACAACCCGAGTTGTTGCACTTCTCAACTTCCTTCAGTGTTTAGAAAACATGACTTTGTGACAGCAGTGCTCAAGTTTTACCTATAGACTGCCAACCGTAACCAGATCTAAGGTTTTTTAATACCTAAAATCGCGAAAATAATCTTCTTCAGTTAGTATATCCTTTGCCCGTTTTCGCTCCAAACGATAATAATGAGTAATTGAAATGAATGACGTGATATATCGTTATTTCACATTCATTCATTGAAAAAAATTCGACTGAACATCGGTTACATCTAAAAAGCAATTCGTTCTAAAGCTTACACTGATGTGCGACACACCCACCCACCCCCTAAACTTCTAAGAAATGAGATATTACTAATCACAAATTACGGAACAAGAGATTTCGGAAATCAGCTCTTCTTGGCAAAAGTATTTGCGCTTTTGACCAGTTTGATTATATGAGATCGTTCTTGTGGCAAACAGTATCAATTTGCTTTACTGGCCAGAATGGGCCCGGAAATAGTCTATGTGATTAGAAANAGCTGCAAGTAGATAATTTCACATCCCCAAAAACTTACATTACTGCGATCAATCAAACAGAGTAAATTTTTATCTTCCTTCAACTACCCGCTTATTGGCAACACTGGAGGGAATAAGATCTATCCACTACTACTAGGCTGTTCTGAGTGTCTTGCATGCACGGAGAGATGGGAACCAGATAAACAATAGAGTCCCGATTCAAATTACATTTCTTTAGTCGGTAGGTTACATCCGACTCTCCTCCAGAAATCATCTTCACAGATGATCTTTAGGTTATTCAGTCAACCATCGGTAATGTATACGGACGGTTCTATAGTTAACTTGAACTCCAATTCCCCTTTTTTGAAATGCTTGTGTGTTAGCACCGTGTCACCGAACTCTTGCACAGTGACTTTTTTAGAGGTAACCAGTGCAGCTTTTATCAGATCTCATTGCCGGAGCTGATGAGGTTTCTTCTCCTTGTTCCAATCAATTCAACTCCCTCAGAAATTTAGTTGCATAGTGAATATGTATTGTTGAAATAGCAAGAACGCTTTAGAGTGTCATGTTTTGGGTAAGCCATTCGATGGTTCAGAGACACTCTTGAGGGTCTTTGGTGTGGGATTCACTCCTTGGGAGATCATTAATTCCACACTAATTGAATGCATTTAATTCTAATGGAAATGTTTGTGATGACCGATAAAGAGCATTGGACAGCCGTTTCTCTAAACTGATTGAGCCATTCGCACAAAGTGAAGACTCTCGACCTGTAACTCAGGAGTAGAGATTTGAATTCCCAACCCGAATGTTCGCAATTCGAGTCTTGAAAGGGACACAAAAAGTACGCACTTCTGACAAGTCCCAAACAGGACGAAACAACTGTCCAGTGCTCTCTGTCGTTCATCACAAATATTCTCACTGCAAAATCATTCTTTTGTGTGGTATATAATATTTGGAACAGAGCAGAGTTTGAATCGAACGCCATGCGAATACTTCAAAATGAAGTGAATTGCAATGATTTATTATCGGTTACTGACTATGCGTTCAGAACCAATAGATAATCTCGTATCTTAGTTGAGACATTCTGAGATTACCGCTTGTATGGTAAATCAATTTATACCACGGGGACCATAGTCAACATTGGCCTACATACAAACCCGGTGGTCCTAGAAAATGTTCCGCTTGAAATGCTGAGAAACAAGACCACTAGAAAAATTACACACTAACACAAACAACGTAGGAATAACAAGTTGAAATTTACTCGTCTTGGTGTCATACAACTTTTCTCTGATCCTAATTTATACCATGTTTGGTAAACGCTTACCAATCCAGCGGGCTTCGTAAAAGCTTCAGAGCGATCAGTTTTAATTTCACCGTGGGAAGAAGAATCTATAGAATTTATAGAATAGTTTTACGAGGAAAATTTGAGACGATTTTATTTATTGAATAGGATGTTTAATGAAATCAGATAACGGACTGCTATATTGATCTAGACAAGATAAACATAAAATGCAACTATCAGGTGTTACACATCTCTACATCTAGTGAACTGACATTTGGGAAACACCATTTGTCGTTTCAGTTTTACGGATCAATAGTTTATAGTTTATAGTTTTGTTCCGAACTTTCTTATCACTATTTCATTGGATGAGATATATTCACCTCCATTTTGCATGCATTTCGTATTGGTTGACTGAGGTGTTCATTTTAGACAACTCACAAATGCTCGCAAGTGAGATCAAGACAAGACTATTTTACCGATAAAGTTGAGGGTATTGACCGAATGAGTGACGACCATCCGGAAAGAAGCGCGTAGCACAAATGCATGTGGATGGGGCAATACATTCCACTTTCAAGGTTTCTTCCAGTGAAATGTTATTGAACAGTGACTAGCTACTTAGTGCATATATTTAAAACATTCGGCGGTCGACTGATGTTTTTAAAATCGAAGTTTGATGGTATCACTTAGCAACCGTTGATCCTATCATGCACCAAAGGCAAACTCAATCACTATAAAATGCAGAATGGGTGAGGGGATGAGAGGGTGCAGGGCAGGGCAGGGCAGTCAACCTAACGTTTCTATTCGAGGAAGATAAACTTTGTCCGATTCCATTACATTGTTTAATAACCTGCATTTACAAATCTTTCCAGATGATGCTTGTTGGAACTGAACCAATGATGATAAACTGTTGTATGTTCAGCATTCAATATGCGAATGGTTTTACCAACACCAGACTTCTAACCTATATTCACTCACGTGCCCTTGTAGTTCTCGTCATATCGGGCACACAATCACGGGCCTATTAAAAACGACAAAATAACGCTGGGTAAGTTCGCTCCACAACATCAATGCTTGAAATACACCCCGCGAGAGGACTATTGTGCCACCCCTTCCGGTAGATGCCTTAATTCTCTCTGCCTCCGTATGTACGATCTTCAATATTTTTGAGAATCAAGACGGATCCTAAATGAAAACCCGAAGTACAAAACTGCATCAAATTTTCTTTATTTTAACGAAATATATCAAACAAACAGAATTTTCACCTCGGCAAAATTGGTGCGTTGTCTATGGAATTCGCACTCCACTCGGTTCAAAATCGGGAGTTCCTGATATCCCGAATCCGTACCTTGGCATGGCAACTGGCAACCGTAGTGAGTCAATGGTCTACAGACTGATGTAAACGACGGTCTCGTGACACTCAGTTGACGGTGTCTGTATGCTCGCGTCACCGTCAATGACCTTGAACAGATTTTCAAAGGCATTGCCAACCATGGGGTAATGGACAAGGCATACGGATAACGAGAAATCCAGAAATGATGTCTTTTGTGCGGTCAAATTCAGCACACATAAGACAGCCAGACGGTGTAGTAGGTCCGGATCACACCGTGACACAATTTGTGAGGCCGAAACAACTACAATTCATCATTTAGCATTCATTCAACGAATTGGACACCAGAAGAAGTTCACTGAGTAAGTTAAGGGCAGACTGCTAAGTATAACTTCATCGAATTCGCACTGGTGATGTTGCCTAGCTTGGTTACGAAACGTCTGCAAACAACACTTCTTGCTCGGAGAACTCACCAACACCAAACAAATGTAATGTCACTCACTTTAGCTACAAAAATAATTTTAGTTTACAAATCACGGAAATTGCCCATTGATTGAGAACACAGTGTAGGCCAACAGTTAGTTTAGATGTTGGCAATAGCATCGAATGATAACCTGAATTCATTTTGTAGGATACAACCGCCGTGAATCACCACTCGTCTATATGATATATATATATATATATGCATTTCAAGAGAGAATGGAGGCCTACACTGAGTTGTAAAATGTTTATTGTAACGTTTCGATCTAAACCAGGACTCGTTGTCAAGCGTAAATGAAATGAATGAGATGATGGGATTATCGTCTTTTCGTGCGCCTGTGTGCTGTTTGTACGTATATCAGTACACCAATCATCAAGAGATTTTTTTGAGTGTGATGTAATGTTTGTCTTGACGTTTCGGTTAAACGAATTGACTGAGTGCAGAGCTTCGAGAAATAATCGGCCGCCCTTCATTGTAGTTCGCTTCACCACCTTAGCGTTATCGACTCCCATCTCGTGACCTGTCTGAGCGCCGTGGTTCCAGATTTGTGAGCTCGGGTCAGCTGGTCAGAAGACAAGCTTGTGTTCGGGTAGGCAAGTGCGTAGTTGTTTGCCAGTCACACCTATGTAGTATTGGTTTCAGTCCAAGCACGGCTTGGGCAGATTAACCCTGATCGTTCGTGCTGTTTGACTCAATCATTGCCTTTGAAAAGAAACAATCGCACGGTTGCTGCTGGTTTATGGGCTATCTTGATTCCCAACTGTCGGAGTATTCGGTCGGTGGCTCCTGACGTGTCGCGTATGTGAGGTAAAGTTATCTAAATTCCTTCTTTTGTATGTTTTGTTTCTTATTTATCTCTGAGGAATGCGTTAATAAAATTTCTGGGATATGCTTTTGATAAGAAAAGTTGGGTGAGCCAACTTTTTTCTCTTGTCCTTAACTCCTATGTGCTGCAGTGTGTGTATCCTCGGCGGAATAGAGTTTGCACACAATTTTTCAGGTGGCACAAAGAGTGCTGTTGTAATTCAGGATGCGGTCCGTCGGGGTCGGTTTTCTATTCTTCCGTTAGATTTCCTCATGAGAAGGATGCCGTGGAAGGAGAGTTCTCCATCTTGTTCTTCCTCTCGTGTGAATCTGCTACCGGGCACTTGCTCGTTGATCACTTGGTGGAACTGATATACCGTGGACGCTCTGAGTAGGACGTATGTGTCGTTCAAATACCGTATCCACATACAAGGTTGTAGAATCTCGAAGGCTTCCACCTAGAAGTATTTAATAATCGCATCCGTAAAGAGGGCTGAGAGTGGCAATCCCATTTGAGTTCCTCGTATCTGTTGGTACACCTTCCCGTCGAATTGGAAGTAGGCTTCCATACAGAGTTCAACGAATTTCACTAGTTTGTCCATGGATAGATGCATTCGTAACTGGAAACTTTGGTCGTTTTCTAGCAAGTATCGAATACTTTCGATGGCCATTTGCTTTGGTATGTTGGTGAACAGTGGGGTCACATCGAAGGAGACCATCACTTGGTTTGGTTCGATTGTCAGTCCTTTGATGCGCTCCATGAACACCGTGGGACTTTTCACATCACTTTGATTCGCAGGTAAGGATGCATGTAGTGCCTGGAAGAGGCTCCTTGCGAGATTGTATTTGGGTGCTGTTGTGGATGCGACAATGGGTCGTAGTGGTACATGGGATTTTTGCACTTTCGGTAGTCCATAGAACTTGGTGACAAACCTTCTGTGGGGTCGACGCGTTTATACTCTTCGCTTAATAGTTACTTCTTTTTCTTGAGAGTGGAAAAGAATTTGGTTAGTTGATTCCTCAGCTACTTCACGGGATTCCCATTGACTGGTCGATAAGCTTTTTTGTCTTCGATGAGCTTTTTTAATCTTTTCTGTGTATTCTGTTTTGTCCAACAGTGCGATTACATTGCCTTTTTCTGCCGGAAGAATGAACATATTGGATTCGTTTTTCAGCGATTTTAATGCTCCCATTTCCGCAACAGGGATACATTGCTACTGTTTGGGTTGATGAGCTGTTGGCATATTTTGATCCTAATTTCTTTTTTGTCTTCTGGTAACGAGCAATGTCTCCCCGGATACGAAGATCTTCATCTGCTTGGTATTGATATGACTGAGTTTCAGACCTTTCATGAGAATTGCTGATTCTGCGGTTGTGAGTTGGTGTTTGGAGAAGTTGTGAATCAACTCGGAGTATCCTGAGTGTGTTGCGCCTAACTTCTCAAGTTTTCTGTTTAGTGTCATTCCGGTTTTTAAATGGTTTGCGGTTGAAGTCTCTTCCATAACGTTCTTTATTCATTCGAACGTTTACGTCCCCACAAGCTGTTCTGGTTGTTGTTTTCCCATGGATTATCCTGTAAATTGTGCTTTGTTACGTTAAAGAAAAAGGCAAAATTTGATATCGAAAATCCCAGCTTGTTTACTCATACAATTCTGTTTCTGTCCTCTTCTCTCTGATAACGGGAACTTTTGGTTTTGAGTGCTGCTTGCTTCACTATAGTGACAACAATACGAACATTCAAAGCTGTGCACAAAAATGACCTTAATTTCAAGGTTGACTTTGAATGAAGTGGTATTTCTCGAATTAATTGAGTTAGATAATAAACATAGATCATTTTTATGAAACCTTATTTAATGCAATTTCTCTGGGTTGTGAAAGAATTTCATTTGGTCATCCAATAGAGTTGCTATAATGGATATATGAAATAAAATAATGCCTCATAACAAATAACAGAGAAGGCAAGGGTTGATGGAAATATTTGAGGATAATTCTTGAATCGTTCCTAATAAAACTATTGCGTTGTCATACTACAGAAAGTTTGTGGTTTTTATGTTGCGGTCATTTATTCTCGGCACTCAAAGTCAGGCACGTTTAATTGACACTCATGCAGCCTAGAAACTACGTAGATTGAAGTAGACAAGATACAAATTATTGTCCATACCTGAAGCATTAATAAGGGTGATAGATAGATATCATAAAACTCCATTTGATCATAAAGAAAATATTTTAGTGCATCACAATCGGCCAGTACTGTATAAACATTTCACACCCATTTGAGGTCAGACTATGCTGGTTATTATTTTGCGGCATCAACACAATAGTGTGGTCTGCGTGCAGCCCGGATTTGAGAACATTTCGGTCCTTCTCACCCAAAAGGTGCAAACCGACTCCGAAGTTTATACCCAAAAACATGAATTAGAGGAATTCCTGATTCAGTAGTAGAATAATGGTGATACTGACATGATCCCAAATTGTATACAGAGTAATAAAGTTACTTAAATGGGTAAAGTCTATATGGGATGCAATACTTCTATTGCAGAGTTTATAAACTACGCAGTACGGTAAACTAAAATCGATACTGACAGTGTGCATCCTTAGTATGAGCTTAAACTCATCTGGATAATCGACAGATTTTCCAGTAAAAGACTACGGGAGAAACGTTTCATCACTACTGTAGTCAATATGATCGGGATTTGAAGGCGTGCATTTTACAAACAAAGCAACTTTATACAATCTCCAATGTTACAATGGCCCCATGGTGTCACTCTCTACAGAAATATTCTGCTCTAGTATTAAACATGAATTTTTAGGTAGATTAAAATTTGTTTTGCAAAATAACCGTTTACACCTTTTACAAATCTACCAGATTATCATCTTTTTTTCAGTTACTTAAGATCTACGGAGGCAGTCCTTATAGGACAATACACGCTGACAACTATTCACTTATCTTGTCACTCTGTCAGTTGAAACAGATGATGTAAAATAACGAAAGTGAAATACTTTGTCCCCATTGATGAGATAATTGCAAAAAGATGTTTGTATATCGGAAATGATGGTTTTCTATTTCATTCTTGGAAATGAGTCATCTTTTTTTTGAAGCCGAACTATTTCTTGTGAATAAAATAGGTGCCTCGTTCTCTGGTCATCCAATCATTCTTGAGTGGGTTATTTCATAACTGTTTAAGTTACGATACCACAAAGCAGATTAACTAATCCACAGGTCACTCCGACTGACCATCAGGGCATGCATGCACACATTACACAATCCCCTTCCCTCCCAATCTATGTTTCAGTTCTTGTTGAATTTCCGTGCAGAATTGCTCCAGGTCACACAATTCTTTCAGGACAATGCCATTATCGGTGATTGTTTACTTATCTCCACGTATGAGTAAGAGATTTTCACACACATACACACACAGTGAACTCCAGTGATTACCTGAACTTATCTGATTCATCTGTCTGCAGAGGGGAGAAAACATCTTGAGTTGCTTGTAACTGTGCCAGTATCGGATTTCATAAATCCACCTCCTTTTCTCCCTCTTTCCTCCTTGTTGCCACTTTTTCCCGTGAGACTTAAGCAGCTGTCCTCACACAATCGTTAAGTTTGTTTTTCATTGCGATTCATTCCCAATTACTAGTGTTGTTGTCTATAAGCACTGACTATATTTGGGGAAATGCAAACTTTTGCACTCGAATCAGCCGTTTCCGCGTTTCGGCGATCGTGCTTAGGCTAACGCATTGAAAAAGGGGTATTCTAAAAGAGTAAAACAATTTAGTTTATGATTGCTAAAGATGTGCTACATTGCACGTGGAATTGATCTCAGTGCGCTTCTTGTAATTTTCTCAAGTTTGTGATTCGTGTTCACTGATAATGAAAATTAGTCAGAATAATTTTTTGCTTGTGGGCGTCCAAAAATAGTCGCAGATAAGGCTTGATTCATTGAGAACCTTCCTAATGAAATACACAAGGCATCAGCCGTCCTTCTTTGAAGTTGTTTGGCTCACAAATGACCGGCTATGTCTATTAAGAATAAATGAAAACAAAGTAAACTC
>UZAN01040982.1:0-23970 GCA_900618425.1 Echinostoma caproni
TTGGCGATGGAGATATTCAGTTATGGTATGTGCTTTGCACGAACAAAGTGCAAAGTGTTTCTTCAAGACTGGCAGGAGCCTGTGCCTGCACTCACCCTATGTGGTAATTAACTGGAAGTAGCTGAGAGCTTTAAATATTTCGGAGCTTGATCATAGATGGCGGGGGTGTTGGGGAGGAGATCATATCAAGAATAGCGAAAGCTGGAGTAGCTTGGCCAACCTGCGACACTTGTGGCGCCACCATGACATCCGACTAGCCCTTAAGGGAAAAGTGTACATCGCGACGGTACGTAGCGTTCTTCTTTAAGATTGCGAAACCTGGCCCGTTCGCCTTGAGGATACTAATTGACCTTCTTTCTGTATTTGACCAGCGATGTCTTCGAAGCATTGCTCGTGTCTGGCCGAAACACCGGGTGAGTAACGACGAGGTTCGTCGTTATGTGTTTGGTGCGGATAGTCGTTCTCTAACAGAAGTAATCGCTCTACAGCACCTCCGAAGGCTTGGTCACGTATCGGATATTCGTGTCCATCGACTACCTTTCTGNGGTACAGAAGTAACAGAAGTAATCACTAAATCGCCTCTAATGGCTTGTCCACGTATCGCATATTCCTGTCCATCGACTACCTTTCCGAGCTCTTTTCACACCTGCCGGGCAAGGTTGGAAGAATCGGTGCAGCCGTCAGACCATGACATGGGCTAGAGGCATGAAGAAGCTGGCTTCAACTTTGGCTTCGGTTAATGCAGCCCGCTTTCCAGGTTGGGCCCAAGGGATGGGGATTGTCGTTGATTAGAGACGCGAAGGAATACGGCCCAGAATAGAAGTCAGTGGCGAGAATGCTGTACGGTCTGCCTGTCGAAATCGTGTGCTCCTTACAAATAACAAACAACATAAACTTTATCCAAAGGTGAACGGTGAAACACAAAAACCTTTTCGTTATCCAAGTAATGTTCCATTTTCCCGTATTTATCTGTTTCACCCAGTTTCCACTTCGCTCAGTACTCTAACTCAGCTATCTTTTATTATTGTTATTGGTAATGTTGTTGTGGCGTTGGCACTATGCTTGTTCACAAGCCGGTGTAACATATNACTTTCTTCATAAAGTAACAGAAACCAAGTGAAGCTGTTACCTTGCCAAACAGCTATTAAACCACAATGGGGGTGAACGTTTTAAAGCACTCAAGCATGTAAAGCATTCACAATCATTTTTAGATGGTGAATGTTTGGATTAATCCATTCAGTTTTTCGCAGTCACCAAGCACTGTTGATGATGTTCGATGTAGGTGAAAAACCGATTGGGCTAATCCAAACATTCACCATCTAAATTGATTTAGTCATTCACACAAGGTGATGACCATTGACCGTATAACCCCAGAGTTAGAGTTTGAAGACCCATCCCGAATAATCGCTGTTCGAGTCCTAACAGGGCACAACATGTACGCACTGCTGACGAGCCCCAAACAGGATGAAACAGCTCTCTAGTGCTCTTCTTTTCTTTTCATTTTGGTTCCTTTTATTGAATATACAAAGATACAACAATTGTTCATGAATGGGGAAGCGGCCAATCAGAGGGCTGCCATTCAACACACAAAGGGGAAAAGCGGTGGTGGTGGGATTCGAACACACATCCCCGAGGTGATAATTTGGTGACGTTACCACCGGGCCGCCACCCCCTGTGTGTCGCGCTCCGACCACAAACATTTACATCGCACTAAACATTCACAATCATATTTATATGAAACAATTCCAATGTGGTCAAACAGAAAGGTGGATGAATCATGTGTTTGGCAATGAGTCGAAGAGGACTTTGAAGTTGTGAAGTGTTTGAATCATCTAACCAAAATCGGTACGTCATAGTATCACGTCATGTTCGTGTGAACAATTGATTCACTCTTCTCATGGCCAGGAGAGTTTGAGAGCTTGAATCAATTTGCGTTGTGTGCACAGTTCAAGCTTCATGAGTCAGATGCTAATCGCCTATGTGGTTGCTATCTTCAGAAACCGCATTGCTCTCGAGGATTGTGGNGACACTTGATACATGAATGTAATTGCCGAGTGCACGTCGAACGAAGTATTCAGGCCAACTTACTGATAACAAAATTTAGTAGAGTGTACTATTGTTTGCATGCATATTTCGACATTGTCGGCTGTTAACTCTCAAGGATAGCCGCATAAAGCTCTTTTAGTTTAACAACTAAATTTATCGTACGTTTGTTGCTATTTGGCGAAGAGTGGAAGAAAATGCTAAATAAACGTGCATTTCTCCTTTTCTTCACAAAAATCTAGGTAAATGGGATTCCTTTGCTATTTGCTTTCCAAACAATTAAACTAGTTGCAACTGAAATTCATTAACAACTGATACCATCGGTATTCCGAAGATATGCTTTTCCTTGGTGTAAACCAAGTGGAAAAGCGCATTCCTATGCACGTGACTGCACAATTCACACCTGATGTGCAAAAAGAAAATTGGAGCTCGCTTTAAATCTTTCATACAAACGTCATCTGGATCAGAGATGATAGAATGTTATGAGTAATGCAATTGTCCTTCGATCAGCGATATATATATTTAATTCTGTTTTCGTACATTTGTGCGAATCAACTATGTAAGCGATATAGTAAAAACGGTTTTATATAATACACGGCATATTTGCACCGAGCATTGATTACAGACGCAGTTAGTTCAAGGTGAATCGATTCATGCCCAGAACGTCTATCCAGGCAGATTTATCACAGCAGGACCCAGCAGTTAATGACGCTCCGGAGATGAAGGCTTACAACTGTCTTCCCTTTAAAAGTGACAACCTAAACTAAATCCTCCAAGAACGATTGATAATGTTGGCAGAACACACAAAAATGCTGTCTATCGGTTCGCCATGTTCGTAAAATCACACATCCGTACTCCACCTACCAAATCGCTCTTGCAATTGCTGGCCAAATCCCACCTAATGTGCCATTTAAATGAGGGACCCACTGCATTTTATTTTATCGAAGCAGATAGGCAGCTGCATACCTGGATTCAGATACAGCCATGTCGTATCTGATGCACTGTTCAACTGTTGTTACCAGTTATTATACCAGTTTAGGTGCAGCATAATCTTCTGTGACACTGTTCGTGCAATCTTCATTGTTTTTACTTTATCATCAAAAATCTAAACGGTTCTAAATAAGAACGATTGTGCTTCAAGCTTCACCTCCCATTTTATTTGCGATATCTGTTAGTAGTATTTGTGTCAAGGTGTCGGCTCACTGTATATTGAGATACATTTAAGAGATTATTCTGCGATACTCAGTGTCTACAGCATCGCCATAGCCAAGAGGAAAAGAAGAATCGCAGCGATTGCGCACAACCATAAACGCAAACGTTACGCAAACTGGTCATTCCACATTGACAAATCCTCATCCGACACAGCCTTATTTGAATAAATGAGCAGTGCCGCATTCATAAAGCAAATCCAGCGTATTCGTATTAATGTTAGTATATCACGTGGATCCACAAATACATTACCTACTTACACTGATATAACGACATAACCTTACCGGAAGCTGCTTTGAGTTCACAGGAATTTCCAGCGTAATTGATCCAAACCATTTTTCACTTCGCACATAAACAAAACGTTTCATGAAATGGTCTTTGAGTATTTTTTCGTATTGTATCTTCTTCCAAGTTCGTGATTCTGTAATTATTCATTGAGGGCTCAAATTAAAAAAGCAGAGATTGTATACAATTATATTAGACGACCTTTAAAGCCTATCGTATATCGAGCCGTAGCAATTGGACGATATGCGATTTGAGTAACGTTAGGATGCTTTTCTATTATAAGGTGCAAATTCCCCCGGGGAATGCAAAAGCCATTTACTGAATCCCATATAATTATATCTGTTTTTCCAATCCAATTGGCGGAAACCAATTCAGTCCCAGAGTTAAAATATGTGGTAACCTCCTAATCATTTCAAGAAAAAATGATCCCATTCTGGGGTTAGAATTCACAATGGGATCTCAACTTATTTGGAATATTTGTTCATAGACAGCGAATGTTGGTCTTTTATGTTAGATATCAATCACCAATTTTAATTAGATTTCTGGACTCATGATTCCCGCTTGATTCATGCAATTCCAGGTTGGCCAATATTAGTTCCAATCAAAACGATTAGCTGATTTAATAAAGCAACGTTCGTGGAAGCTGCTCCGTAATAATATTTATTTTGAACGTTTATGATTGAAATCAATTTTTATCTCACAAATATATAACACTTTTCAACAGATGCTCTTGATGTACTGCCTTGGTAATCGGTATGTCTGCTCATCTGTATCCCAGATGGTGAGTATTTTTACTTGAGAGATCAGATTCAAAAGCACATTAAAGACATTATCGAATGTTTCGCAAGAACACGAAAATTCAGTGTTATCGATGAAATTATGTCACTTGTGCATTAGCCAGTGTGGTGCAGTTATGGACTGTCATCTTTTAGATTGATACGTTTGATCTTGTTAGACGTGAGTTGAGTTGCAATAATTTGTCACAACTATACAAAGCACTCCAGACATCACATAAGTCACAATTTGCTAGGTAATTCGACGAACTAGTATCCTGCCATCGTGATGAATTCGAATATCTGCTTCAAGTGAGTTCAACAGAGATCAAAATAATTCTGGCTGATTATTACACAGAGATATTTCACATTTTCATCTGAGTTATCGGTAGCACGCGGTGCATGCTTACTGTGGGATAGTATTCGAAAGCATTTCGTAACGGTTACGTCAGGGTTTTTAGACTGCGCCTGTCTAAGCATTCAGAGGATCTAAGAGTTCAGTTCCGGTTTTGGCGTCACCAAATAATCACCCCGGGGATGTGTAATCGAATTTCATCACTATCTCCCTTTCCACATTGTGTGCCCAATAGCAACCCCTTGATTAAACGGCTTCTTCTTTCTGATAGTTTTCTCTTTGTTTGTTCACTAAGAGAAAGTACAATAATGAAGAAAGAAGGTTTTTGATGGTTTCGTTCATGGCAATATATCAATATTAATTCGGTTGGGAAACTCCAATTGACCTCGAAGCGGATGCGCAGTTGTCTGTTAGCCGTTGTAGTAGTGGCGGAGTTAGAGTGGCAATGCTTGATCACACTGAACGATTGGAATGATGTTTTATACACACATGAATGAAAGTATGGGACAATGTAGAAACGTATACAACGACTTTGATGTTGGACTTCTCAAGATGAAAGATGGTCGAACTCCATAAACCCCTCCGCATTGAAAATAATCGCATGGTTATGTGAACGAATGCAATGATTTCTATATGTTCGGCTGTAGCTTCCGTGAAATATAAATCATCCCTTTTGCCACGACTATATGGGGAACATAAAGCCCTTTTTTGGCTGTAAAGAAAGTTTTGGACAACCAAATTTCAACAGCTACATCATATGCATATAATGTTTTTAATCGCATTCTATTAAAGTATTTGCAATGCCCCTTGCCGCAGATACAGGTTTGCAGTTGTTGGCCGGGCAATTGTTCCAAATACTTCGCTGCGTCTCTGGATTGATCATTCAGAACAATGGCGTCGCATTGTTCCATGTCGTGGTGCAAATTATTTTTGTTTCCAGCCAGATGACAGCCCATAAAGCAGCCCAAATTAAAATCGCGCGTGAAGGGAGTGTTACATGCTGATCCTCGAATATATTCACCTGATACTTCAAATTCTCTCCTGGTAATGCGAAGCGAATCTAATATGACTGTTGAGCGATAACATGTTGGCACAGATATTTATGGATAATATCAGAAATATGATAGAAGATTGAAAAGATTTCGTAGTAATTTTACCAAACAACACCCGAATTCGGAGATACATTGAGAATGAGCAATGTCCTAAGGGATTGTCGTATTTTTTCACTGATAAGTTTTGGAAATGTTCTGGGGCGTTTAGGAAAAGTAAGGTTTTGGTTCAACTTAAAGAATGAATTTCGGTTATTGTTAAAATAATCCCACAGAGCACATTTCAAACAAAAAACAGAGTGGCGAACAAGCTCGTTTTTAGAGATTCGTATTCATACCAATACATCTCAATATATATCACTACTTGGAATAAAATTGTCATGGGAAAATAAAATAAAAACAGATTACTAAAACCGATTTCATCGTGAGAACGGGTTCACCACGATCACATGTTTGTTTGTCACTCATCCGACCATCGAGATTACTCACGATGCGGTTTGTATGGGGGGTGGGCCAGGGAAGCTTAAGCGCTTGCACAAATTGTTTTTGGGCACACAGAGGGGGTTTGTGCAGACGAATGCCTACCGCTTCTGCCGTAGCCAACATCCGACAGCGAACCTGCCTTGATAATCGCCCACGAACTTTGTACAGGGGTCGGAAAGCCTCGCACACATTCACGGTATGATTTGTTTCATCTAGGTGTGAAACCACTGCACGGGTGAGTGACTTAATCGTTGCGATGTTCAACCACGCGCGGTGGTGTTCACGAATGCGTTCGAACAATCGCCTGACCGTGCGGCCTATGCACGTTGTTCCACAGGAACAAGTAAATTAGTATACACAGAATGAAACCGCAGAGTCTGGAACTTTGTCCTTCAGTCGCAAACACACACTTGGTCTGGATGTGAACAGCACACGGAGCTTAGATGCATAGAAAGTCTTATCGATTGCGTCAGATAATCTTCTTTGTATGATCTCGGCTGATGTGTCCCCTTTGAACGGTAAAGAAATGTACACTGCTTTTTTCTTAACCTCGGTGTTTGCAGAATATAATGCCGTTCACTATCATAATGACTATATTTTATCTCCTCTGTGTTTTCCAAAGTTAGTTTGTCAGGTTAAAATTTGTCTAGTTGCGAATAATCGAAAACTAGTTATGGAGGATAGAGCAGCTTTTATTGTATATTTGATGTTTTTTAAATATCACAAAACAAATTGGGACGGTTTCGGTATCAACTGATTCTAGGATGTGTAATATTACACGCCGGTGATACTATCGTATTTTGAATATTACGCACCGGATCGTTATTCCCTGGACATACTTGGTGCTTGTATACTGCAGTTGATACATTTCGAGAAGTGCAATGTTTTTCAGAATAGTCACAAATACTCACAAAACGCAAATGAGGAGCATAAAAAACAGGATGATGACCAACTTGACGGGATTCCACAGGCTATTCCACTGATCAACTGAAAAGAGACACTTGTAACCTCTTGTTGTTTGCTACTTGCTTTCATCCAAATAAACAGGTTAGTAACAGGAACAAATGGACTTAGCTATGAATCATTTTTATCCTAGTTGCGCCTGCCAGGTATTGTTGTTATTGATAAGCATTATTTCTATAGAATGCTAATAAAAACTCGATGTCTGCCAGAAAACACGGAATTTCTATGTAACCTAACCTTTGGACCGCTAGACACAATGGTCTTGGTAACTGAGAGGAAAATGCAGACACCACGAACCAAGTGGTTCAGTGAGACATGAACACGGATCAGTCTTAAAATGATTGATAATTTACTTATGTCCTTACAACATTCCACTCTCTTTTTCACTCGTAATCGGACGACGGTCATAAACCAGTTAGTTACTCATCTTGGGAAAAGTCGAGGTTTTGCTGAACAAAAGCCTTGTCAATAAATATTATATTGTGGAACAAAAATCGGTTTCTCAGTTTTAGCTAAAATATGACAAGCAATTCATCTATGTAGCTTGTTTATCAAAAGGACAGAATCCTGGAGTCCCCATTATGACTGCGTTTAGATTAACTCATTCAGTTACCTATCCTGTTTCGCAGACGGTTTGTAATGTTCGCTGAACTACCGATTACAGCCCCACAGCCGCATTCGATAGGCGACATTTAGAGAATTCACAGATGAATGCAAGTTTTCTTTAAATATATGCGAATGACGATTTGTCCGAAAATCGAAAACCGGTATTTTGCAGGTAGGTGTGCCCTGTAAACAAATGAACTCTCCATCATATGGGATCGGATAATGGGGTACGGATTGATAAAGTATTTTGTCGTGGACTTCGTTCAGAAATCGTGTGGTTCAATACAAAATTGGGATCCTATACATGAATTCTTTTTCTCTCAGTGAGTGCTCTCCCAGCCGTACGTTTATCCATTTTGGCAAACATATGTCATGCAGGCGAACAAAGTTTTCTGGCAGATATGAGTGAAAAGTAGCACTATTTGTAATGTATTTACCGATAAAGAACAATAATGCCATTTACATTGTTTTCTTTCCTGCTCGAATAAGCAAACATTTTCGTAATTATTAGAACAACTTCACAAACGTTTAGTTCGTAAGATGATCCTTCGTATTGCAGAAAGTTAAACCAATTAATAACGAGCCAGTTGGACTGTACATTCCACATACATTATTGCAACGATTCCAAAAACTCTACTTCATGTTTTATTGAATGCTTACCCATTAGTAGCCTCATGATTTTGTTGACATAAATGAATGTGTTGAGGATTTATATAAATAGAACCTGTTCTGGTTAAAGGAATGTTCTGGTTTTTAAGAAATCACAAGCTTTCAAAGAGAATCCTCCACATGATTGGAAATAATAAAGAATGATGATTCACTGAATGAAAATAAAATTCCGTTGAGTCGCATTAACAAGAACGATATCAAGATATATATTTCCTAGGTCATTTATTTTGATTTTACTCTGTATGCTATTCATATTCGTATGTCATGTGGAATCTGAAAAACACAATTTGGGTAAACCGAACAGTGGCGCTTTCTAAGCGAAAGTCACCAAAGGACATGGCCTCATTCAGAAAAACATCGGGTTACCCATTTTAACCGTGCTAGCTCAAGCAAATACGGGATAATTTTACTTTGTTCTATTCTGAACATCGGGCATAAATTACATAGCGTGACACGTTCCCAGTTTCCGTTTGAGCTTCGGAAATTCGAATAATCCAAACCTGAGGCGAAACATGTTCAAAAGTATAGTTTCCTTCCAAACATATGTCATTTTTCGTTCCACGCTCGATTGTGATGTGACAAGCAGTCTTCAAGGCAGAAAGTCTGATCTGGTTGAAAACGTATATCCTTCCAGCAGTCGGCTCATTTCCAGTTCGTCTATTTTTTATGATAGCACATTCTGAGTGAATATCGTTCTCTTCTACTGAAGAGAACGTCGTACCGCATTGGACGTTGGGCCCCTGTTTCCTCGATAAGGATCTGCACTGTAAGTAGTGATACGACTGCAACTACAAATTAACAAAAAGGTTTTTCTTTCAAAATTGTCTGAGATCGTACAGCTAAAAGATGCGATATAATTGATCATCTTCACAATTGATGAAATACAAACATCGTTTATGAACAAACTGGAATAAAAAGAAAACATATTTATGCACAGCAAAAAGTTTTCATACATTATAGTGTCATTTGAAACATTGTAACACGCGAGTTGAATTGATCAAACTGCTTAAAACAGGTTGCTGATATCAGGCTATAATAATTACGCCGAGAATCGCCGTGCGGTCCAATGTTCATTGCATTATACGTGCATAACAAATGAAAAATCTAGTGCAAATCAATCAGGGGTGATTACTACGTCAACCATCTTTGGTCCATGCCACGAATAATATTGATATTACCTTAAAATAAGATCACGGTTGAATTTTAATTTCATTGAAGAGCCTTGACGGAATGCGCAAAAAGGAGGTCTCGGTTTCAACAATTATCTTTGATGTATAGAAGCATATTCTTGGGCAACCTTCTTTTGTGAACAAAAAGGAGATGCCACAAGACGTTGATGCCTAGTTTGGACTACTTGTACTAAGTAGAACATCCATCGGTTTTTGATATGGCGTCGAGAAACGAAGCCGATCTTTATGGCATTGATACAATCTAAATCATTCACGCAACAGCTCACATCAAACGTGACAATGTAACTGGCAAAAATTATAGGGTATTTAATGTTTAAAAAGCTTAATACCTAACGTTCGTGAAAATGATGGTTGAGTTGAAAATCTAACAATTGTTCGGGTGCCACCAACTCAAATCAGGGTGTCCAACAATCAACTCTCGTTGTCACGAAACCATATTCAATAATCCCATGTTATTTTCAACTGGTAGTTATTCGTTTTGCACCATGTTCCGATTATACGTTAGTGTATTTGATGATGTGAAAGGATACAGCAGATCAAAGGTATGCCCAGTAGTTGAAGAAAACTGTTGCAGAATATCATTCATGCTTGTTGTTGTGTAAATAGCAATATCTCAGCTGAGATGGTCAGACCTCGTTTACTGAAAGCAGCGGCACCCAATTGAGAAGACACAATTGTAATGAAAAATACCACATATGCTGCCCAATGGAGACGATAATTTTTGTCGTAACGGCATGTAATTCCATTGCACAACACATCACCGTTGAAGCTCTTCGAAAAGCTATTCTCATATGGAATTTTTTTCGCAACCGTTGTTGATGTGACTTTATTTTACTTGAACGTAAAAGATTCAAAATAATGACTCGCGATAGAAAAAAGAAAGCTCTCATAGAAAATGTTTTCTATTAGATTGAGGCAACAAATTGTTTAGTGATCTATATGAAAATAAATATCTTGTTCTCCCAATGTATTTCATAAATCGTCAACAGTTCACTCTTTACCTGGACGTTCCTCGTATTCTTTAGCAACACTCCTCGTCTATCTGAATCTCCAACTTGGGCCCCCTACAGGATGCCATTTCGTTCTATTTCTTTTTTCCCATGCTGGTATTATTAAACCAAACAACAATGTGGTCAGAATTCCTCACCTTGATGCATCAGTCATCCGCAGTGTTTCAATTAGACTTACATATCTTGCTGAATTGTCCACTGCACACAACCACACTCTTGATCCCTCTAAATGCGTATACATGATATTCTCACTTCTCAAAATGAGCCGTGATGCATATCTCTTGAAATCCTATTCAGCGGCAAACACGAGGGATGATACCATTTTTATACAATCAATAATTTCAGGAATCTCGATGTGCTACATAGGCGAAATTTGTATTCGTACGCAGAAGTGATTTCTATATTTGCAAAAGTCGAATTACTATCATTTAATGTAATTTCGTGACATGAGTGCACCGTCCATCTTTCGCTGACTGAGTCGCTCTTTTCTGCCTCGTGTATATTCTCGTTTTTCCATCGAGTCATCTATCACCTCATCCTTCCACAGTATACGAAACTATGTTGCTGTTTATTGACGAACGTCACAAGCAAATGAATCTTCTTGAAATAGATCTTATGAGTTGTGCGCCCTAACTTCCAGTCTGATTCCTTTAGAAATGTGTATTTTCTGTTACAACCGCCAAATTGTCTACTGCATGCCTTGACTGTCTGGATCTTCTGGTAACCCAAAACCCATTGCTTCCGAATTACACTCCCTGGTAAATCGTTTTCTGTTTTCCTTTTTTTGCACCAATCTTTTTAATTCGACTTCCACAATTGTGTCTAGTTTGGTTATGTAGTCGCTCAGTACTAGTCGGTGGGGTTGCTTCAAGCTCATTATTGATTCGATTATTATTATGATTATTGGAGATGAATCGATTATAGTACCTATGACAGTATGGATACAGTGGTGTCTGAATAGCGTTGAATAATTGGGACAAATTACTCCAATACAACTTACGTCTCACGAGGTCAGACATGTATATTACACAAATTGTATCGTCAGCTATTTACTGCCAACACAAACACATGGTTTCTATCGCAAAATGTAACTGATGATACATTGCCAGCAAGTACATGCGAATGACTGAAAACTATTATTATCTCAAATGTGTGCTGTCTGAAGGAATCAGTGTGACGTGGCGAAAACGTTGTGGGTACAAGTGACACTGTCATTGTTGACACTGAGGTTTCCTGTACCTGCGTAACTCCCGATTGTGTCTAGCTTACAAAAGATGTTTTACAAGAATAACCGGGTGATAACTGGATGGTTGCTATTTTCTTCTCGTCATGCGAATTTTCAATGGAGTGTGTTTGCAAATAACACCGACAGCCGCTGTCAAAGAACGAATACTGGAAACATGGGTTAATCCCATTTAGGAACATTTTCTCTTTGGCGGTATGTTCTACACAAACTTTACACTTAGATTTTCTGAAATGATTTATGCGCCACCAAATATGCTTAGCTTAAAATTGGATACATACGTCAAGCGAAAAACTTGCGTAGTATTGTGAATTAACTTTGAATTCCTCATGATAATATTATTAGTTGAATGCTTGACACAATGTGAAAAGCACCAATTCCGATGCAATTCGTATATAAGCATCAGGCTAGTGCATTATCATATGATGTGTAACAAAGTCTTAATGCTTCCAGGAAGAAACATGTCAAACTCTAGTTCACCAATGCAACTTATTTCCAACTTCAATTGGAAGAAAAGAACTGACGGTTTGTATTAAATCCTTCCAAATAGAAGCAAATAATTTGAAGCCTGCGCTCTTATTTTTCAAATTTTGCACACTTGTACGTAGTATTATAGTATTATAGTGTGTATATATGTATATTATAGTACTATAGAACGACAGGAACGTGGTTGATCAGTTTAATATATAACTAAGTAGTCGATGGTTAATCACTGGACTCTATACCATTTCACATCTATTCAGTAATCACAGTTGGAACCATTTTGGAAACCAGTTTGGTGTGGTTAATTTGTGTCTCAAAGCTGTGTAAAACAATTGACTTTATATACTCGGAGAGGTTAAATGTGATACAGACTTTACAACTTCTATTAAGAGACACCAGACAAAACTGATTTGCTGACGAGTTCCCTTAGTCTGCTCCTGTAGGTTCGATTTGGTATCTACTTTCTACCCTACCACTGATCAGGTATATTCAAGTGTTACTGCTTACTAGAATGCTGAACTATGTAGGAACAGAATACCTATTTTTGTTTCCCTGTAACTGGTTTCTCTGCTAACATTGACCAGTCCTATTCCTATGGAACGGTTTGCTACAAGAACGAGTGATCTAGGTTTAGAGGTTTTGCACGTTTTATCGTGAGTGGGTGAGGAACATTGCGATCAGTACCAGGTAGACGTGAAATTTCAGATCTGCACGACGTCATCTTCTAGTAAATGAGCATTACTTACGCTTACGATATACATTGTAAATAGAATGTAACAATTTATAATCATAAGATTATGCAGCAAGATCGTATCACAGTATTCACGTTGCTCCATTTACTCAGTGACAGTTGTTTTTTTATAGTTTCCTCAATAAACAATTTGCCCCCATGATATCCAAAAGCACGCTTGCTCAGTAATTATTATTACCTTAGGAGTTGCTGGCGATGA
This sequence comes from Echinostoma caproni, assembly GCA_900618425.1. Classification (NCBI taxonomy): domain Eukaryota; kingdom Metazoa; phylum Platyhelminthes; class Trematoda; order Plagiorchiida; family Echinostomatidae; genus Echinostoma; species Echinostoma caproni. The sequence goes on from UZAN01040982.1 coordinate 13,312, forward strand.
TTTACGATCCAATTAGTCATCTGCTTGCGGAAATCGATTTGTTGCAATAAAGTAAATCACACATTGAACAAAACCGTTAAAAGTATGCACCGCGTTTCACGCCATTGCATGTGATCAGTTACGAGGACCGAATACATGGCTCATATGGGTCAATTCGTTCTGTATAGGGCAAATGAAGCATGAACTGCAAAGGTGGAGAGCACTGAAAAGCTGTGTCGATCGGGTTGGTTCTCAGCATTGCGAAGCCATCGACTAACAACCTCTTAACGATGGGATTTGTCATATTGTGAAATGGAATATGCGAAACTGTCTGGTCATCTGCAAAGGTAAACGGGAGGATAGCATTTCTGCGTTCTGCCTGTGAGGCCCCGAGTTTTAATCCCACTTGGGTTGATGGATTTTCTATCATGTATTCTGACCAAAAGTTAGAATTCTACCACAACCAATCCTCTTTGTATTCAAAAGTCTGAAATGAATACATATGAGGAAAGATGAAACATAAAACTAAAGATATAAACCGAAATTCAAATATGTAAACGTCAATATCGGCAGCGAAATACCCCATCGCAATGGTTTGTCTAAACCATGCTAAGGGACAAGTTCTGCCGTCAGTGCTGGTACGGACTGAAGTCGCTGAGTAGTCGTGGCGGATTTGTTACAGCCTCATATGGCAACAATGGGCTCAAAATGTGTTAGACTGAGGTCGCTGAATGCGATCAAAAGCAGTAAGTCCTCCCTCCGTGAAGATTGACCCCGGGTGGTATTCACTATATGTCTGTGAGAATATAGACTCGGTGGAACAAGACATAATCTTCGCATCCCTTAACTCCCTGATAAAAGAAGGGGGAAGTTCCAACCAATTGCTTCATCAGTTGAACTACTTAAGACTTTTGAGAGCAAGATTATCCAGGCTCTATCCTTTTTGGTTATTGTTTGTGATTCCAATCAGTTCTCCCATCGAATGCGTCGCTCTACCGTGGTTCTGGCGGGTACGTTGCAGTGATAATTGTGGTCGATTATTCTCAATCAGCCCTTTTTCATTTTCTGGCTCGTCTGATAATGTTAAAACTCCGTTGACTAAACCAAAAGATTGAAACGGTGGTCTCTTAAGATCCGTAGACAATCTTCACAGTGTTTGTCACCAGATGTAAAACCGCGGCTCAATAATCGAACGTGAAAATATCATGGTAGTTCAAATAACTTAAAGGTTTTCCATTTCCTGTCTTTAAAAGTTTCACCAGGCGAAACAAGCATTCAGTCGTTAATTTGATATTCACATCTCTAATCGCTCGCGAAATATACGATGCTTCCAGGGAAATTTTGTCCAGTCATTCACATACGCATTCATACTACTTATTATGAAGTATATATATATATACACACACATATATATATATATATATAAACGTATTTGGCACTGTAATGAACAGTGGTTTGGACTCTATGGTCCGATGTACGAGCCCTGTCACCGCCACTCAACTTGGACGGNAAGCCGTATTGTGGTTCGCCACTCCGAGTCCCGGAAATTAGGTTACCGGTTTCCATGATGGAGCAGCAGGTCCTCCTGACTATGGGGTTCATCCCATCTTCTGTTCACCACACAAATGTGTAATAAAAAATTGAGTGGTTTTATTGAAATGTAAAAGTATAAACTCACATATATTACAAAAATACAACTACAAGTGGCGTCAATAGTAAACCTCATTTGTAAACATGTGACAGATTTGCTGCTTCATTTTTTTACCTGTGATATGACAGAAATGGTTGTGAAATCATGCGACAGACTGTCATTGAAGAGCTTCGTCTTTGTAACGTGATGGCATTCCGACAATGGGATGGCGTTCAAGACGGGTCATGTTATGGTAACGCATTCAACGTTAGGTCGATTCCAGCAATGAAGAACTCCTATTTTGCACCTGGATGTTCTGATTCCGTATAAAGGAATGAATTTTACATCATCAGACGGCTATACAGCTGAAAATGTTAGTGGAAAATACGCGAATATCGACGTGTTAGCACTACAGTGACAAGTGTCAAAAGCTGCATTATCATAATTTTTTAGAACAATGTGGTGCAAAGGATGAACAACACGCTCACTTTCACCGTTTAGCAACTGCTGAAAGGGTTCATGAATGTAGTGGATTAAATGGTAAAACACAATAATTTCCTACCTATACGGCGTCCATATAAACAACGATAGAAAAACTACCGGTACTCATTCTTATTACGCGATTACAGCGTTGTTTACGGACTTCATGTACATCTGTGTGTAGGTTAATGTCTCATGATGCATTTCTAAAAAAAGCAGTGGGATATGAGATCGATCGTGAGTGATGATCCCGAGCAAATCTATAGCTATCGCCAAGAGCCGAGTAATAACTTAAAGTCAGAAACCTAGTGATAAGTTATTTCAGGATCATTCAGAATCTGTCAATACAAACTAGTGCACAGCAATCGCAAGCTCAGCATCTCTCGTAACTTTTCTTTATAAAATCGAGGGCCATAGAATCGCTTTCACCTGATAGGAATTGCCATTCGAGGAATTTACAACGTTCGCATGCTAAGGGATATTTAACCAGAGTTTAGTTGATAATTGTAATCGATTTCACGGTAAAGCACAAACAAAGCATTGGGTGAAAAGCTGTGGAGCTCCGTAAAACTCTTTTCACTTTTTTTCTTTATTTAAGGAAATTAGTGATCAAGAAATTCACACCCCACAGAGGGACGAAGTATCTAAACTATTTAAATACCAACCAGCTGGTCAGGCCACTTACAATCATGCTGATATATATATGCAAATATATACGTATATTTACCTATATAGTCTATCTGCTGCTATGTTGCACCCCTCGGGAATCCGAAGAAAGTGGGTAAATTCCAGGATCTGCTACACAGCAGGGTAAAGAGCAGTAGATGTTAATAAGTGATGTAAAACTCGGTTGCCATTTTTTTGACAAAATAAACTGGATCAATGAAAAGTAGGTTAATCTCGTCATTTGTTCCCAATGTTTATGGTTAAAAACTCTTTATTTATAACGGAGTTTAGATCTACCGTCCTGCGCATCATTTATCTATCGAATAAATTTAATTTTTCATGACACGCTCAGCCTAATATCGGTACAATGTACGTGGTATTCCGCCTTTTTTCAGTTCTGTGTCTACTCATCCCTAAACTACTTCAAGGGAAATTTTTCTGACCCACTTATCTCATAATAATTCCAGAGTTTCCTCTATTCCATTACAACGTTCGGCTTAACGCAGAATTGATTAAATGACGTCCACCATAATACACAACAGTTTTAGCCATAATAATCACATCAGTGTTAACCCTTTCAAGGAAAATAAACGAGAACCAGTTCTAATACAGTTAGAAGGAAATAACATCCACAATGGGTTAAATATCTGTTATGGGGTTTATTCGATAGATTGACGTCCTTCCAATATTCAAAATGAGTGTTCGTTGTGCAATCTATTTATGATTTTCTGGTGAAAAATGGATATCATTAGCGCCTGTGGATATCTATTCGTTCGTGCGCTCTTGTTGTTACCACTGTATTTTCAAAACGATTGATGCATTCATCATGATGGTTGTTGGTCGGACTAAGTTCAACGCGTGATGCCTTGACGTGATTCATAAACCATACCTTCTTCAAATTAAGATGTCCGAGTATCAATTTAATATGCCCTGTTGTAATGCGGATAGTAATACAGTCCGATTCCTCCATCGTTTCACATCCGACAAGTTCTGAAGCGGATGCTGCTTAAGGGCTTGTAAAGAATTACCACCGGAGAATCAGCTATGAAGCGATGCGCCATGTGGGAGATTCGGAATGAAAAAGTTCAAGTAATGATGACTCGCACTAGCGGGTTCTAAAGCGGGTTCTCGCGAATTTTTTTCCGCAGGCGTGAGGCTGGAGTTTATTCGGAAGAAATTCTCTCCTGTTCAGTCAACCGAAGGCCATAAACGCCAGCAGACAGGAATTACTGCAACTCTCAAGCAAATAACGATTCATAAACTAAGAATGCATCTCACAAACAGTCCTTAGACCTGGGTTACGATGACCTTTGGCAAGTGACCTGTCTAATTTCATCTGTGCACTAGGACAAGTTAGAGTATCGTTCATCCATTTATACAGGTGCGTCCACGCAACGGTGTTTATCGATCGCTCGGATCTGACATATCACTCCACTCATCCGCTTGCCAGTCAATCGCTGATATTGTTCACCCGTTTCCACGTTGGTGAGACCGAGACAATCGATAGACCAAATGACTTCAGTGGCTTTGGTGGCCACTGAATCAAAATTGACCACAATGGATTTTCACACAGTTCAGTGCAGTGCTCCACCGAATCGCAAACAACACTTTTCAGATTATAAATATATATTTTTAGCAAAATAATAAATCGTCGTTTGTATCAGTTTGGCTCCTCTTTGGAAATCAACAAACGCGCTGTTTAAATTAGTTGTCCACTACCCGAACTCCGAGCATTAGCCAAAGCAAACAGCTTCAATTGATCTCTGATTGAGATGACTTCCAGCATATTCGTTGCCTCACATTCATCTTCTTTGCGTTGCTTCTCTCGATTCCAAACGAATTCATCTAACGACTAAAATCAGACTTGATACATAAATTTGAAATAACAAATTTCCTGATCATCAACTTCCAGCCAGGCAATTTATTCTTCAAAAAGACGGCCATCAATAGACACATAATGAGTAAAGTCATCGATCAAACCGCATTTATCCTCTGGTGACTGCATCACTGGCTGAAGCAATGTGGATTTGTACATAACTTTCATGAAAGACATTGATAAATAACGCCCTGATCCATTGGTTGTGGCATTGAAGAACAGTTCGGAGGCAGCCGTACCAATTTGACTTTAGAGGATACTATGGCTTGGTTACGGCAAGAGGCANAGTAAAATAGAGCGCTTTTGAGAAACCATTTCGCAATTGATATCAAACAGCCAACTGTGAAATAACGTAGAAGTCATGTTTGCATTCTTTGAAGAATTATAACTGCATGGAATTCTTTTTCTAACTATACCTCGGAAACATCGTGGAATCTGAAACTTTCTAATCGTCAACGGTGATAACTATGCTCCAGTCATACTCCCACAAAGCAGGAAGTTGACCCAGAGTTAATTTTCTTTTAGGGAGTGGCGTGTAATACAAAGCTGTTTCATCTACACCTTTTGCGCTTCCCTTTTGAATCTTAGCTGTCATTTTGAATTATCCTCATCAGGAAAAAATGGAAATCAGAGGTAACTCAGTCACGAAACCAATACACCATCACGATCTGATGGATTACGTTTTCCACTTGCGATCAACGATCTCACCTCACCGCATTCTGCAGGCAATTATACATATCGTTCACCAAGAACACAATTCATGTCACTATTACCCAGACTGTTGTACCATCCAGTCATACGCCGACAAGAATTGCCTATATCCGTCACAAGATACAATTGGTTATAATTTTGTATTTGTGAATATATGAAAACAGTTGTGTCTGATAAACACCCAAAACGAGACGTAATTCACAACACGTTCCCGAATGTTCTTTCATTAAACAGGTTTGATTTTGTGAACGACGTTGTTGAAACTATTACTTAAAGACAACAGCAGTTGTGATTTGATAATTGACCGGATTTCCATTGTTTCACGTTAGATTATTAGACTACAACTAAAACCTGTCGCCCATATTACAGCCACGATAGCCTTCGCTATGATATTTCTACATATTCAACTTTCCTCAAACTGTGGATAATTTCCAGGTTTTACGTGAATGTGATCCATATTCATTGCACAGCTCAGGACTAATTTACAGAAATATAGCTTTGTGACAATAGAAAGTCGATCACGATACAAGTTCTAGTACTCCTGAGATCAGGTCATGTAAATAAATGATGTTAAGAGAAAATTGTAGGCTGATCAACAAGGGGTGCGCAATAACTTTCCTATTCAATACTTATAGCGTTTTCATGTGGTTGTGGGATTCGACGCATTAGAATCACAGAGGTCTTATACTATACCGCAAATCTACCAGGCGGGACCTGGTCAGTTATCAAAATTACCTCTCCCATTTGATAATTTGGAAAGATATTCAAGCTCATCAGGGGAGTGCTAAAGACTGCACCCTCGATCGAGCTAAATCTGTTGCGCAAACCTACCAGAGTTTCCCTGGCAGTCTCATCCAAAACGCGTTGGGCGAACCATTACCTCCTTAGATAACGCTTCTTGTCAGGTGCAATGCAGTTTCTCGTAGATGTCCTTTAGCCTTAACCATGCCTTTTATTTTATTGTTGTATTCATTCAAGTTTGGTTCGTTCAAATTGATGTCAATCCGATCAAATATGACAACTACAAGCTATACATTCTGGCGATATTTGTTCAGTGGAAGCAAGTGCAATTGTTTTTCGATCAACTGTTTTGTCTGAGGTAACGGCAGGTAATATAAGGTTTTTATCACTTGAGGTAACAACAACAAACTAGAGGTATAAGATGTGAGCAGTGTTGTATACATGCAACCTAGTTTTAAGCTGGCGTCCGTGAGAGTTAACGAGATCATAAATGCTGACATTTGTTCTGCGTTTTACGTTGATGGAATGGACAAACGGGACTCAGTGATTCAAATAAATGATTACTACTAAACGTAAAACAAGACAGTTTGATAACAAATTTATTAAAAAAATGTTTTTCAAAATGTTTGTGAAAACCCTCAAATATTGTAAGAGGTTTGCATTTTAGAAAAAGTTCCTCAAATGATTCATTGAGTGAAGTTATATCTAATGTAAATATAGTTGAAAAGTCAGAACTCAAACATCGTGTTCACCATGAGTTGGCACACCAATGCGGCATGTGAAATCATTTCCAGAATCCTAATCAACCATTGGTAAAGTGCGCGTCCTTCAGAATGAAAACGCTGTGCAGTGCTGTCGATTGTGCAACTGAAACCAGAAAGTAAGAAGCAGCTTGAACGCCGTTCCTGGAAAGTCGAACACGCCTACGTATTCGCGGAATATAAATACTTAAAACGCAATACTGATTCAATCATGGATAACATGTGGCGGAGTTCAATAGCATTTGTTATAATTATCAACGTTTTCGCACTTGCAAGTAAGTCTGATAAAATGCATCAATGCTATAAAAACTTGTAGGTGCCGACGATAAAGAATGCGGTCAGACAGCTTCTGAGGCATCTGAAACCTTGACAAAACTCGTTCTGCCTAGTACAAGAACAGAAAAATGTCAATGGACCATCAGCACACACACACAAAGATTCGTTCACTTGTCCAGACCTGCAAGCACCACTGCTACTTCGAAAGAAGTAAGACGACTTAAATTTAACATTTCACAATGTGTAGGAAGAGTCAACTACGAATTGTATTACACTGAGTGATGGGACATCATCACGGGGTGATTGGTGCGATCAAGAATATGAGCAAAAAATAGACTTCAAAGAAAAGATTATTATTCAGATGAAGTCAACCGGATTGCCTGCTGCCAAAGCAGCACTTCAAGATATCCCACTATATTTTCAATTGGGTAAGACTTGCCTAAGTTAAAGGGAAAACATTGTCATTTTGGATTAAAACGCATCAACTGTCATCCTTGATTTCCAACTAATTTTTATCAAATTTCAGTCAATGACCCCAAATGCACAGAAAAAGTGAATGCTCCAACTGAATTGAAACAATACTTTAATATAACTAAGGAGCATCCAATTGTGCCGAAGATAGCCTGTGTTTGGCTACTGAAGTCCAGTTCAGATAAAAAATTGGAAATTTCGTTGGATGCAAAAACGGTGCGTTCGATCTAAATGAGTTTCTTGAAAGCGTTTTCGGCTTGATTTTAATAAGCACGTCAGTTAAAATCATGTCAACTGCTACATAGTGATAATGAACCCTAGTTCACTTTTTATCACACAATAAAGTTATGGTTGGTGTTTACTAACTGAGAGAATCATCATCATCAGAAACGTCTGTTCAATTGCATTCTATGAGATTGTTTTGTGCATTTGCACTATTGTTCTTAAGACCGCTGTGTACTTCTGTCCAACAGCAATGGAAACTACACTTTATTAGTTCTCCAAGTGTCAATGGATTGCTTTTGCGCATCCAAAAAACATTCGTAAATAAGTGGATCGATAGTTGTGCTCGATCCGTCGCTGATACGTTATTGTTTTGGTCCATTTGTATGACTCCTGACTGTGCGGTTGATTTGTATGACTGACTTGAAAATGAAAGCATAACAATATGCACATATAATTCTCCCATTGACAGCCCGTTGATATGGGCCAATGCATCACAGTTTCCTACGCAGGCAGTACAGACGCGATGTCAGCAAAACGAATTTGTTGTCAAGAGGGGAACAACGTTTTCACCGCAGAAGCTGGAAAAGACATCACTGTTGCGTTTGAAAGTTCAAGTGAGGAAGGTACTTTCATCGACAACTTCAAAGTGTATTATCAACTTGGTGAGTTTTACTCATGCTTGAAGATCATAGGCATTTTAACGCCACTGAAACCAGTTTTATGTCCGTCGTTGTTTGGTTTTCAATGTATATTGGTTGATGATTACATGTTGCGGGTTCCGTAATGAAAAGACGCCTCATCTGAACGCTTTAATTTCGAACCATTAAATTGATGTCAGAAAAGAATTTTGTATCTCAAAATCGCGATGGAGCTCTGAAGTTCTTTCCCAGAATTTATTTGTTTTCCTACATATTACAACTCTAAAATGAATGCAGTGGCTTTTGAAATAGTTGAAGGTGCTTGGCAGGTATATTAGTATTATTGCAATAGACGTTGTAGTAAATATATTACCTATTATGAAATACCAAACAGTGGTAGCTTAATCATGGGCACATGGCATACTATACAAAGATAGTTGTATGTCACTTCATTTTCGCTCAACGCCCAAATCGTCAGGCAATTTAAATCACTCAATTAACTCACCCCGGATAATAAATGTGAGCAGTACTCCTTGAAAATACATTGTTTACAGTAACTAACTATAGATTTCAAATAATTTGCGAAAATGTATGTGCATGCTACTTTTGAATTCCAGTTTCGGATAAAGTGGAAAATAATCGATGTAATGAAATTCCCGGTCCACCAACGAACAATGATCAATCTTTCACCGTTGCCGAATCCGGAGATACTATTCCAGCTGGCTTGGTTTGTACTTGGAACATTTCCACGAGCGGTGGTAAAAGTATACGCGTCAGCTTGGATGTGGAACCGGTAAGAATTTTATATATTATTTTATACCCAACAACAATGTGTTACATTAATTTTAAAAGATCAATCCTATCGTGATTGAAAAATGGTGAGACAAAATGCTACCCCGCTCAAAACGTGTTCGATTACACTTTCAATCGTTTGGGTTTTCCACTTGAAGGATGCCATTCTAATACGGAAATGAATGTCCTAAAGTGAAGAGTTATTAACAAAGCACTATTGGAAACAAGACGCACAGTTGTGCGTAATGATTCTAGTGAACTTTTAAAGTTATTCAACCTTTTTTCCAAAACGGTACTGAAATGGTTCTCTTACAAGTTTTGTCCAATCAGAGTTCTGAAATTAGAACTTCTTCAGCAGAGCGATTTGTAAGGCATGGAGAATCAGAAACGTATTAGCGTCACCGTCTCAATGAATTCATTGAATATGGAGTTTTGTAGTTGAAGCTAAACTAACCCACGAATAACTAATTTCCACATTCGGCTGTAAACCTGTTGCCATTGAAATTTAAGTACACTAGGAACGGTAACAAAGTTAAATTTTGTTTTTTTTTTAATTTAGCCTAAAACGGAAAAGAATTGCATCAGGATTACTAATGAGGACAAGTCCGGAGCGAAAGAAATCTGTGGTAAAGAGCAGAGCAGCACGTTCACATCCAATGGTCTAGGCGTTGTCGTCTCGTATGATGGAAAAACGGCAGCCAGTGCCGATCAAGCGAACTTCAAAATACACTATCAGTTCGGTCAGTTTCAATAATCAAACCAGTGTATGATTTCTATTGCAAATAATTATTTCTATTCAATTTTCATGAGTGTCCTGCATACTGCTAAGGTAGGTTCCCTCAGCGACATGCGTAACTACTAGAAGCATTTGCTATCCGTATGATCTAACTCATCGCTCTCCACCACACATCTTTCCGTTCACATCAAATAAAATTGTAGATGACTCCATCAAATGCATGTCGACCACAATGCTCCTCGTTTTATGCGTCTTGTTCAGCACGTACGGTCAATAGTGGTGAGTGTACCGAAAGCATTGGTATTATTGACATGACAGTGGACATTTGCACCCATAAACACATTTAGTTCCTGCTAATTTGGGCTGTTACTGCATACGTTTACTGTTCGAACAGACCAATTGAAACACTACTCGATGAACCGGATTGTAATAACAAAAAGTTCAATTGGGAGCTAAGGACAAGATGATATTTTCAGACACATTTCATCAATTCTAACATGTTCTAACCAAATATAATTTTCTCCTAAATTATCGTTTGCTTCTCCTGCTAAATACTGTGGCTTGCAAAGTACTCTCCCGAGTCTAATAGCATTCAAATGGGAGAGCATTAACTATTGGTCACGAGCGTTTATTAGTCTCCGAAAATCCTTTTCCCTTACCATCAAGCGTTTCAAGAG
>UZAN01040982.1:23975-52405 GCA_900618425.1 Echinostoma caproni
TAAGCATTTTTGGTCGTTGTGTTATCAAGCTGGAATTTGCTTTGTCTGTAAATAACAAGCAACAGCTAATTCACGATCATCACTTGCGGTGAAATGGAAATAAAGGATGTAAATTACAACAAAAATACTGGGGGTAACTGAAATTCAAACTCACCTTCGAATAACATGCTAACATTCATTCCAAATGAAGTATCCAATTAATACTCCTGTCGGATCATATNGTTCAACCTAAGGGCCTTGCGGCCTAGTGTTACAGGTAACCTTTGAGATTTTAGCGTAAATTCGGAGCAATCAAAGAAATTTCAAATTCAATCTCACAAGCATAATTGATGGTACACAATGAAACGGCAACATTCATTGAAAATTCTTCGGAAAATATGAAGATAAATATGAGCAGAATAATCCGAATGCAGATATACTGCCAGTGACATATGTGCCAGGTCTTTCGCTATGAATGAGCAAAACTAAAGGCGCATGATTATTAATAATATTATTATTATGTCCTGGGACTAGACAATAAAAGTTGTTTGCTTTTTCAGTATTACTCAGTTATTGGGACAATGGTTTACCTCGGGAAACACAAATATTTAACTTGTCAATCTTTTTATGTTTTAAACAATACAGAGTTGTTCGCTGAAATCTCATTCGCCTACACTTGTGAACGTGTTAATTAACTACTTCTGCGTTTTCGGTCACATCGAACGACTCCCTATTATATGCTATCAATCTGCTGACAACTAGGAGGACGGTAAATAGTTATCAATCGTTATGCGACCAATGCAATATGATGGAGTTGAGTTTATGAGCCATATGGTCAAATCCCAATGGACTGGACACCCTTGTTACCAAAGTAATTGGTTATTGTGGAGTTACTCGCACTTCTATTCTAAAGGTTTAGAAAACTCTCCTATTTTTCAAAACTAGATTTGAAACTGCATCATCTCTCCCGCTCATGGTTTGTGGCCTTATGAAGCTACAATAAATGCTATTAGGTTTTGGGACCGATTCAATATGGGCACAGTATGCATTTGGTTCCTTTGAAACCTTCTGAGACTGCGCTCGATAAAACGGAGATAGTTGTCCGTATCATAACAGGGGGACGCTGGCGAATAAGCACCTGTGCGAAAATATTGCTAGTACATTTATTTTCTATTTGGCACAGGAGCTCCCGCGTTTACTCCAGAGCTGATTTGAAGGCTTCTCAATCTGGGGGTTGTATCTGTTACCCGAAAAAATCGCAACTTTAATGTATATTAAAGCGCTGAATCATTATGGATGAAAATGGAATTTTTTCAATACCGTTACGCTTACCATTCATAGATGCCTTTTCTAATAACAGCGAAGTCATTGTATAAGAGTTTATGGGAAACACTTGATATAAAATCACACAATCTGGTAGGAATACCACAAATTGCAACGGGAATAAACAAAATCTGTTAGATGGTTGCAACTAGAAGAATTACTGCACAGCACAGTAATCAGTGGAAGAAACCCTTTCCCTGGATGTAGTTAGCTGGACAAGAATAGAACTCTTCTTTCTTATCGTTCAGATAAAGTAGACTTATTTGATGACAGCGATAACTGTTTAATGAAATGTCTGGGTGAAAAACAGGTGTTCAGCGACCAGAAGAGCTAACGATGGTTCGTTGTCCTACAAGCTAAACGTGAACGTTGTGCAACGCGCCGTCAAATAGGGCTTCCAACGTTGTCATCGAATGAGCGGTCGTATTCAAAGCTAACAATGTTGAGAAAGAGAATTTGAGGCGACTAACCATAAGAACAGCAAGGTACACGAACTGGCCCGAGTTTGTTAGGATACGGAGTAAATTTAAAGTCACCGTACTTTCATTGTCAAAAGCATGCGTGTAAAAGAGAATACGATTACAAACAAATAGAGTAACTATCATTTTTTACTTCTCAAATGTTAAACTGCGTCCAATATGAATGTCCCGGCGAAAATAATTTGACAGGTTTTCGGACTCCAAATCTTCACCACAAGCTATCCATGCAGATTTAAACACCTCGTTGATTTGCACAAACACATAATGTATTTCTGAACTCGATTTCTTCTTCTCTCACAGTCTGATTCGGACACGACGGGTATCAAAGTTTACAATGTAGTTATTGAGGAAAATCCAAATAGTGAAACAATTTGTGGAGGAAGAGGAAGCACGTCTGTTCGCACTCAAAGCTTATACGAATAGGGCCATCAAGAATGAAAATATGAGGGATTGACTGCACATGAATTTCACGACAACCGCTATTGGCAAGACAAAGCAAAATCCAAATGTGTCTAGTGCAATAGCGTGACAGTGCAAATTCTCGGTGTATACTAAATGCAAAACAAGAGCATTTGTTTGCGTGTAACACACTATCCAGAATCAATTAATTGAGCCTTGATTAACTCTTCTTTTCCGATAATCCATGTGGCAACAACGATCTTAACTCTGCTGGTCACCCAAAAGAAAGAAAACATATCAGGCCATAAGTCCCACTAAAATTACTGATAGGAAACGTAGAATTTGGCAAACAGTTCCTATGAGATTGCAAGACATACTTGGAAATACACGCTTGATTTGTGTTACATTGATCGTCAAGCATTTACGATCAGTCACTCGATTGCCGATGCTTGATGCGTAGATGCACTAAACCGCGACGACCAAGTTTCAACCGTTACGGGTAATCAAATTTAGTAAAACACTAGAGGCGAAAAACACTCCTTTTAGACTATTACGGATATTTAACATCTAACTTGTTTTGAAAACGTCGACGGCCTACCTCTGAACACTTGAAATCTCCCAGTCAACTTCCATCTACAATACAAACATACAATGCAACACTTCGGCACTGTGTTTACGGTTTCATGAACCTTATATATATATATATATTTAAATGCTTGGGTTTCTATATCTCATCTCCTCTGATCCAGAGGATTGGAAGTGGACGGATTTGAAATGGCTCGCATAGCGTTTAGAACCTGCATCTGATTAAATAACGGTAGCCATCGTGCTATTTCCTTTGATGGAAACTTACATATTCTGATCATGACACATCTGTTTGCACTTACGCCTTTGCTCCCTGTGATTGAACTTCTGATCAGGCCTTATATATGCTTTTTCCGTATAGTTCTGTATTTGAGCAGATGAAACCAAATGTGTGTACCGGTGACAGTACATGGAAATCACTAATGACAGAGAAATCGTTTTTCCATTTGTTGTGCAAAGTTGGTAGCGTCTAAGTATGTGTCAAACTCCAACCAAAATCAATTTGAACGCTGTGAATAACTTTGAGAATGGAATCAATACAGATAGATCGCTGTACTACTGACTAATATGTTCATTCAAGTTTTCAGTATATAATGGCGGAAGAGTTCGTTTACGTTGCGCAGTCTGTTGTCTTGAAGTATGGCCCGCACGAATGGTTTCTCGGGCAAATTCTCGTACAAACAAAAATTCAAAAAACAGAAGCCATACTGACGGATTATTTTCTGGGATTTCTTTTTTTTCTTTTATTGAATACAATATCTTACTACTTTCAACAAAATTGACGCAACTAATCACAAGTCTAGCACATAACAAAAAAAGAGGTTGTCAAGCGATGGTGTTCATAACTTGGTGATGCTACAACCGGGCCACCACCACCCCTAATATTCGTGAAACCTGTGCTTCGTTGTGAAGGAAAATCGACGCTAAGGCTGCTAATCTTTGTGTTTCCCGAAAATTTATGGTCTATCCGATAAGGTAATCATCCCAATTTTTGGGATACAATCGAGCAAAAGGAGATAATGTAAAAGTCGGTATTAGAATGCCAACGAAACCAACACACAAAGATGTACAAGGATTACACAACAGGGAACTAATTCAAATGTATCAGTAATACAGTAACACAGATGACTAACAGATACACTTTGAGTTTACACATGATCTTTAGTTCACCCAAATACGATTGATAGAAACATTGCTTTCTGTTGAGAGATTAAAACACGCAACACTGGGGATGCAATGCGACTTCACGAACACGGTTTTGGCGAACATGGTCATGATATATATATACAAGTTTACAAGTTTAACGGATCACAAGTAAATCAGTTACGTTTTTGTACATCAGCGCTATTCATACGCTCAGCGCTATTCTTTACTTCAATTGAGTATTGGAGGATTTGGTTTAATTTCAAACGTGAATTTCTCGTGTACACAGTCAGCGAAGCGTAAACTGAAAAGGCAGCAAGCACTGGACGGCTGTTTTGACCTGATTGGGTCTCAGATAAGCGAGATCCGTAACCCGCAACAAGTTAACAAACATGAGTTGAGCGACATCGTGTAAATGGAAAATGTAAAACGGTCCGATCAGCTCCCCGATGACCGAGTAGGTAGTGCGCTTGCGTTCTGTGTTGGGCGAATGGATTTGCACTGCTGATGAGACACAACCAGATCAAAACAGCTGTCCAGTGCTTCCTAGCCTTGCAGTTTAATCTGCATTTACTTTATACACGGGGAATTCAACTTTGATTCATTCTTCATGTTGTTTTTTATGTGCAGTTGTAAATGTCGTTCTTTGAGACAAACGATGTGCATTTTCAACTGAAAATTGAGTATATGAACTCGTACAAGTTATAGAATATTAGGAATAAAATATTAACTTGAAACCACATGTATTCTGCAAGATTCGTGGATGGATTGGCGAGTGCGGAAGACGAGAAACGCCCGATTATCGAGGCGATACTGGATGCCACAGGTCAATGGACACTAAAGCCTTTTTGTTAGAAGCTTAACTTCTTTAATGCTGGACTGCCCAGAATCTCGGAATCTACCTAACAATGCAGAATATCTCATTCTGATGGAGGCAGTTGGCAGGTTCGTGCGGACACATTTGACATTTCCGTTGGCTATCGGCTAGTTACGCTATACTTCCCTGTGCAACAGCAAACAATTTGCCCAGCATATCTAAGGAATCTTCAGAGAACCTCACATTGCGGACGATAATCAACTCTAGCAAGGACTTTTTCTCACTCGCATACCTACGATGATCCAATCAAACAGATGAGCTCTTTCTTGTGACCTGGTCTCAAGATACATTGAAACGATCAAGCGAAAGAGAAAATGTAACTGTGCTTCGATATTTCAGAGAGAGTTAGACATTGTTAAAAGCAGAAAGATTGGTATTGATATAAGGGTACGTACACATCAAGTTGTTCTCAGATTAGTGGTTTCACAACCCTACGAAAAATGGTTGTGGAATATTGCACAATCACTTTTTTTTGACCAACTGTGACTTCGAAGGTGTAATTAGTAAAAAATACCTACAGCAAGATTAGGCAGTATAGAATAAAGACGTCGATGCACTTCGGTGATAAAAAGACGAAAAGGTACAGATGGGACTTTCAACTCTCGCTCATACATCCAGAAAGGATAGTGCTTCACCTAATAAGAAAGAAGAAGTAGCAGCATTAGCATCGTCATAATTGGCAGCCACAACTTGAGTCTGCAAAATATGTACGGCTAACGCAAACGTAATCGTAAGTGGACGTTAATTTGTATTGGATTTTATTAGGGTAGCCCTGGGTGTGTTATTAAACTAATGAGAGAATTACAGTCGATTAATCAGGTTAGAAACTCAACCCAGAACCACACATCAGTGCCATCGACAACTCGGCAAAGTGTTCGAGACTGGACATGAAGTGAACTTGACCATGGCAGACAAAATAATCTATGACGCAAAACCCTCGGTTAATTCAAAGGCGATGACTAAAAAACGATGGCGATGTGTTTTATGCGAACCAAACGAGGTATTTGTAACTTTAGTCCTGAATTGGTAAAAATGTCCTTGAATGTAACACAAACAGCCCACACACAATAACTGTTGGTTGCCAGTTTCATTAAATTTACCTGAAGGCTAAATACGAAATGTCATTGGAAATAAATTGTGCAACAATTTTCTCCTGTGCTCTTTATTCAAAAACAATCACCATAATTCGGATGAATTTCATCAATATTATGCCTCATTAATAAATAACCTACGTCAAACCGACTGCTTTAGAGACCAAAAACCATATATTTAGCAAACCTATTCGCATGCAATTGCCAATATGTGATAGAATATGGCGAAACAATTGTGAAAAATACCATCACGTACGCACAAGAAGAAGCTCATCGCAAAAGGTGCAATAGTTATGCCGGCATTAGTCGATGATCTTATCGTCCGGAGACAAAGTTTCAACGACCACATTCTGGTAGCCAGTAGCGAACTACAAGGATCAGTTTTGGGTGAAACGTTTTCATTCTTCAAGGCAGTCTCACTGATTCCCTAAATTGTCCTAACTTCCAGCGGAACAGTCATCGGACGCCAGTGCGTATTAACTGACAAACGTAGATGTACTCAAAATCTTTGGGGAATAAAATGAAATGAAACAAAAAGCGGTTGATTTGGTTAGCGGTTTGCAGGGAAAAAGTACTCACCGTTGAAATTCCTCCTTGTGACAGCCGCAACCAAGATCTTTTAGATAGTTGCTTATTTGCATGCTAATTATGTAGGCAAATTAACTGAAACGCAAAGGATATGGCATTCAAACTCTTACCTGTGGCATCGACGCAACACATTCACCCTTTTTGCTCCAGTTCTTTTTTTGAAAATCTTAAGTCTCACATTCGAATTCCGAAAAATAATCAGTAACGTGGGTGAGATTCATTGACGACCGTAATTATTTATAAAACCCACGCTCTATCAGACCACTAATACGGCTACACCGATTACATTCATCTTTTCGCATAAGTGTTACTTACCAATCCATATCGACATATAGAGGCATATTAGATGACTGCCTCGAAAATGTTTCCCGGTCACCTAGAAAAACGCTCCAAAACCATTGGTCGTGGTTTGATGATCATCAGTCGTACATTATTAATTCCGGTCGATATACTACTTACAGAACTCATTGATGGTCACATCAACTCTTGTGGTAAATTTGCCTATATGATTCCAGATGATCCTCTTCAACCATTGAATCCGGATCTATCACCTTGCCGTTCGCATCCGACTACAAGCTCCAGTTTTTGTCATCTACCCTCTCTCATTGACGTATATAAAAATTCACCTTTATTCTACCTGGCTCGACTCCTAACCAAAAGCAACAGGTCCCAAATGAATTAGGTTAGATTATTGCATAGCAAATAAACTTTAGCAAATTAGATAAGCATTTTTTGATACATAAGGTTTTACAGAACAGGTTCCCATTTTCGTCTTGTCTAGATCGTGACAGACTTCCTAACAGATACTATAAACTGGTAGTGAGAACCAGATTTAGCCTATCCCGGTTATATCAGTAGTTCCTGGATGATTGATAAATAAACCCTTCGTTTTTTTGTGCTTCCCCTGTGTTTCAGCTATCTTCATTTGTTTCACCGTCAATGTGTTCCTTGCAACAAAAATGAACCTTACTACAACACACCTGTTTTCTTAGCAACAGGGATCAATTTGAGCCCACCTGTTTGTTTGTAATCTGAATTTCAGCTGCAGGAATTACAGTGGGCTGAGAGCAAGAAGGTCACAGAAATAAAATGAATTGAAGCACTGTGAAGTTTATGGAACATGTTAGGTTGTAATTGGATGTCCATGATTCCATCCTGAACTTATGCATGCTCGATAAGCAAGTAAACATATTTTTGTAGTCTGACTGCCGACTGAGACGTGATCCACTGTCGTTGATTTTCCACAAAGAAGGTCAAAATGGACATCAATTTGACCTGGAATTAGTGAGAATTATCGACCAAACCCGGTCAAAACACATCAGAGATGTTTTGAGGCTTGGCAGTCTGCAATCAACTCAGTAAACAGACACATCAAACTGGATCACGAGTACACGCCAATGCAACTCAAAGAAACAAATGACGCAACAAATAGGCCAAGGCGTGACCTGAGAACAGAACGAAACCGTAATCTGGAAGGAAGGATAACCGCCTCCCCTTCCATCCGAAGCTACTCGCAATAGTCCACTGGCAAATCGAGTCGAACGTAGTGAGAAAATGGATAAAATAGTCGATGGAGAAGAAAACGTTTATGATGGAACGGGTACAATCAAAACACAGCCACTGGTGATGTTACCTCAGCTGGTGATGACACATTTGCAAAGTGATTGCCAAGCCGGGATAACGTGTCGAAATGTAATACACTTCAAAACGTCACGCTATACTATCAGTTGGGTAAAAATTACCTAATTGAAAAGTAAACACCACATAATTTCAGTGTAAAATTCAAACGAGCGTTTGCCGGTCCCCCGGTGAATGGCCCGCAATGTATAAAAACAGCAAATGATCCTACTGAGGAGAGGCAATCCTTCGATAATTCTAAGGATGATCAAATTGTACAGGGTAAAACCTGTGTTTGGCACTTGAAATCTGCTTCAGGGAAAGCATTCAAAATACACTGCAAGTGAAATCTCTATGTTTGTCTTGGGTGCGTTTCTCGCCAGCGGTTTTGACATGTACATGACACGTGCATATCCGGTCGAATTTACATTTTGAGGATATTTTTCCTTCTTCGCTTTGTGATCGATTTAAACATGAATAATAACCTTTACTGCCTGAAACTATCGTATGGCTTTTGGTTCATTATATATATATAGACGATAATTTATTTTAATTGAGGTTTTCATTTCAATCTGTACATCTTTACTCATACAATAAAAATAGGACCCAAACACAGCCTACCCTTTGGCTTCAAAATGGTTTATAGGGGCATGGAAATAAACCTTCAAATTAGGTCGGAAATATTCCCGTACTCGAACCGATAGTTATGAAGACTTATGGGCAATCAAGTTATTCTATTGTTTTGTGTTTCAGTTGTTATTATTGAATCAACTGAGTCAACGACCTTGATATAAAAATTGATCTTTTTTTATATGCGATTCTTTTATTGGCAGGCCGATAATACAGACCAATGCATTAGTTCAAACAAAGATATCGCAGACTCGGTGGCACAAGTTTGTGCCGAGAACGGGAACAACATTTTCGCCGCAGACCCCGTAACTGATGTAATTTTCATGTTTAAGAGTTCCAAAGCTGAAGGTGACACTTATACCACAAATTTCAAAGTGAAATACGAACCAGGTGAGTTATACTCATGACCTATTTATTCAACAGCGCGGAATCGGTTGATCTTCGTATACTGTTGGATATTCAGTGCGTACTCGTTCTGTCTCGCCGAACTATTACTGAACTTGATCCACGATTCGTATCCCAAGGATCCCAGTTAAAATACAGTTGTGCGGAACCAAGGTTACGCTGGTTTCAACAGAGAGATTGCACAAACGAGGTTGCCGTTCTCTGTTTGTCCCACCGACGACCAATTTAGCTCACTTGACCTTCAAGTGATTACCCAGTGTGCTGCAGTTCCATGGGTGATGGTATTGCACTTCCAAGATAAGAAGTCTTGCGACGTTGCATTTAATTACAAAATAACAGCGAAATCAACTAAATTTTTGTAACTATAGCAGCTTGTTACCAGTTAACTTTTAAACTGCTCTAAGTACCAGATCTTTCGTTTGACTCATCAGACTTTGGAATTGCACCTCCAATTCGATTTGCTTATCTCTCTTCATAGGGCCAAAACCTTCCACCTCGTGGCTAACCTAGAACGCGGCAAACTTAGCTCAAATATTGCGGGATTAGCACACTACATTAAGGATGTGGATAATACCTTCGGTGTAACCGATCGAAGAAATGGCCTCCCACAAATACTGGCATTGTTTCACGGAGCCAGCCAATCACTGAACTTCACCGTATAGATGAAAACGAAGAATATTTTGCCCTTCTTGGTTGTTGCCGCGTCTAGAAGAGAAGATGGAACATTAGGAGGAGGTATCCACAGAAAGAAAACGTTCGCTGCTTTGCCCAAATCTGTGCGCCCAAAAACGTCTGGTTCAAGCGATTCAATTGCTCTGGCCCAGTGTGAAAGCCGAAGCTGAACAGAACGTGTTGCTCAATCCAAATGGTGAAAGGTAATACATGCTAACTGACATAGTAAACGCTCCTGCAGACACAGTCTCTTCCATCCGACTCCGATTGAATATCTTCAATGGAGCCAATGGATGTCATTTTGTTAGCATTTTCCACTATATTCACAAATTATTTGATGACTTTCGATCAGTTGTGTATTCTGTGCCATATTGTTGTGAAACAAATGCAATTTATCCTGCTCTTTATAACCAGGATCACGTAGCATATGTGATACTATCCCACCTGATAGACTGTAGCTAATGCCTTCTTGTATAAAACTTCCAGGTAACTCTGATAACAAATGTACCCAGAAGAAGTCGAAAATGATTATTTTGAAGTTCCAATTCGACCTTCATATTTTTGATTAGTTTGTGACTTTTGGTATTGACCGCCTAATATTTAACCCTAAGCAGGGATGACTAAGCCTGAAGCAAATAAAGTCGGCTCACTGATTTTTGTTGAGCCAGGTAGAATGAACTTTAGTTTCGGTGGTGGCCAAGGTCACCAACCAATGACCAGGGTGTCCCGGGTCAAACCGCTCCACCGCCACCCGTCCTCCATACAGCTGTATTTTCCTCACGCAGCTTTTGTAAAGCCGCAGCCCCCTTCCTGGAAGTTGACTGTATCTGTGTATTCAATAAATAGAAAATAGAAGCAAAAATACATTTATTATTTATTTACTCACAAAACCATGTTTCATACCTCGTATGTTCAGACGCTCAGTTTCCAAACTGTCGTACATGAAATTCCCTTCTTTCCGGAGTGGATATAAATGTCTTGCAAACAGCTGTCATGTTTCTCAAACACATTTCTCAATTGAGCTAGTACAGTTTATGCCTACAATAACCATCGATTAATTATTTCTGAATATTAATTAAATATTCATTATTTGGAAACGTATTGATGATATAAACGAATGTCAGCTATTGCTTTAGTATTAGCAAACTTCCTGCTGCATTCACACTGAAACCTAGGTTTGAAAGCCTCAAGCAGTAAATACTACGTATCCTTTTTTTCCTAGTGTTCGTTTCACATCTTTCAAGATTTGTTCCTATCAGCGATTGTTGTTTGAGTCTCTTGTCTCCTGAGTTCACCTCACGTGCATATTGGTTTCTTTTGCAATCTATCACACAATTTGTTCAGCCGTCATCCCATAGAGAACAATGCGTCATTGCGTAATTTTTTCAGAACAAATGTTACTATTAGACAAATCGAGCATATGTGTGCCGCGATAAGGCAATCATCAAGTTCGCTGGTGTTTTTACTCCATTTGCGGACTACGTGGCAAGTCGTCTAATTACGACCTAAACAGGCGAATATTCTGACGCCCTCGAAAGTCAGCAATTGTATGATTGATGAGGACGGTACATATTGAGTGTAAATTTGTAATCCGTCTTTAGAAGACATCGAGACTACTTGAACCACGGGAATGACTCGCATAAGGTGACGATACTTGAAATTCGATTATTGAACTAGGCTTGACTTGACAATGACTAGATTCGTCATAAAATTAGACCAACAATTTTCATTTTCTGCGCCTCTAATGACTAAATGCCGCATGACTGGAAGTTATGTTATAATATGATGTGTTACTGGGATGTATGACAGTCATTAGATGGTTTTCTCAATCAAGATCGTATTGTACGAATAGAATGAGTTGTCTCGGTTGGCGACTGGTTATAAGGTTGAGCCATCACCTCCCATTCTTTAAACGCACGCCATTGATCTGCTATTTTACGCTGCGTGGTTGTGGTGACCCTAGCCTACGGGATGACGCAAACCCCGGAGTGACGCGTTATAGTTTTCGGACAACTGTGATGAACCAAGCTTCCCGAGCGACGTCAGTAAAGCGCAAATGTGTCACAGCGTCTGGATTACAAACGAAAAGCCGGTTATACCAATCGATCAGAATCCGTGAGGCCCAGACAGAAGCAGTATAACACATGAAACACTAGCACGCGATTGGAAGGGGCTTCAATGAGCAATGAACTTGTTTCGTACATATTATTTAATCCGCTGACTACTCCTAACAAACGAACTGTTATTCCTGTGGCCTTTTCCTTGCGTCTCGGTTACTTGGGATACTGACGTGCTGGTACCACTGTTATTTAGTGCTTACGTGGTGTCCGCGATTTATAATACGTGATTCGTATTCCGTGATCAGTGCGTACTACAAGAATTATATTGATTTTCAAATGAACAGAGACGAGAATGCTTCTGGCGATGTAGTTGGAACATCCGTTTGTCTGACCTGAGTATCTAACATTGTTTGGCTTCTGTGAGTGTTGCAGCCATACATTATCCACGTCTACTTGTTCAGAGCTGCTTGAATAACCCGGTGTGATGTGACGAATAAAGACGACAAATCACGCGACATGCCATCATGCGTAACGTTGATGTGGTTTGTGTTTTTGTCGCACACAGGATTATCGCAAACCGTTTGTCACAAGACCAACCGGCAATCACCCAAGTCAAAAATAATATCACTGACTGATAAGTAAGGGCTGAAGCTAGGACGCGTCTACGTATTCTTTTGATTGGGGTTATTACACGGTTTCCCAAGGCGAGGACGCATTGAAAAGGAAGTCGGATACGAGCCACTTTGAACGGAAATTCAAATAAACAATTGCCTGTATTTCTAACGGAAATTTAGCATCGAAATACGGAAGACAAATTTGTTTAATGGATACATAAGCCGAATGTTCCACGAAAAATGATACCAACAGCAATTGTCAAGTGTATATTGAAACAGCACAGCTGAGTGCAACAAAGAAATCTCTTCCCAAAGTCATCAATACTCCCTTGACCGTGTCAATGACATTTAAATCTATGAAAATCATGTGCGAGAATTGTAGATGCATATATTTCATGAAATACTTGCGTTGAGCGTTGAGCGTGTATGTGACCTGCAGCGGAAATTGTACAGAAAGCAAGCACACGATACAACTCATCGGAAATTCTGTCAGGATCGAGGTCGTATGAGTTTTCGAAAAGGATGGCAATAAAACAAAAAAAAGGTCTTTACACGTGTCACGGGAATGGTGTTGGGAAACGGAAATATTGTCACTACACCATCACCATATCCTTATTGCGTTCTTCAGGGAATAAATATGGTTCTTACTTCCGTATTTACAAGTGCAATAACATCAATGGACCGGTGGAAATTGTTCCAAATTTACCTTTGATCGACTACTTCAAGGTCTAATAAACACAGATGTATTGATGTTATTTGTTTTCACTGTTTGGACAGAAATTGGGGTTCAAATATGAGAAAGTGTTACTTGAGTGCATTTCAGAGAAAGAATATCGGTCGTCAGCCGGGTTTCAGTAAAACAAACATTGTCGTATCGATCAGATGTCCAACGAAGTTTCATTTTGAATTATTTGTTAAGCAAACCCACTGCAATCGCATAAAAGCATGAAATATCTCTTCGGTAAGGAAATCCACCTGCCTACCAATTGGCGGTCGGCAAACTTTGTTTTCTGTTTGTCGAATTGGGGAAAGTGAAGTGATAAAAGCCGTATTAGTCTAGGAAGATGAAGTGTCAGTATCGATTTCTGTTATAGGAATCGCCTGGGATCAAGTATTACGCAGTTGTTTAGGCCCAAATGTACTCTTTTTCTCTGATTACCTTCCACGACTGCAATACATAGTCGACTATGCCTGGCGTTCCGACGGTTACTTTCATTGTCCTCGGGTCGTTCCTGTGGTAGTTGGTGAGCTTGGTTAACAATCGATTGCGGTAGTAAGAACCTGGGTACAATTAATTAGTTCTCGAATAAAACTCCATTTTTCACAGTCGCTTTTTGGGCATAGGGATTCACCTGGATCATAGAGAAGTTCGTTTTCTCTACAACTATTCAAATTTTTGGAGACAAGCGGAAAATCGTGATCTGGAATTAAAAACTGAATTCATTTTTGTCAATCCGTTGTATACTTTCTTAGTACGCGTGAAAGAAAGGAAAGTCTGATTCAAATGTGCCGTTGAGGTATTCCATCATACACGTATATTTTATTTCAATGCAACTAGGCGTAATCAGTTAACCGAAAATAAGAATAACAACTGGACGAAAAATGTTGTTTCATTTTCCACCTATTCCATTTCTATATTTTTTGTCTATAATGGGGAACGTGGATAGGACAAAACGTATTTGCGCAGTATTTGGACCATTGATTTCTCACCGTCACTAAACATCAGCAATCTTCAAACTTGAACCCCATCCTGGATAGGGAGCTGGACCAAGCGAAGCCAACGATGAGTCTCTTCTTCATAACTCTTAGCATGATCATGGCCACCACGGCGCTCAGTCTAACCTTTCTCAGGACATTCAAAGGAAACATGTCGATGAATATGGCGAGTAGACAGACAGAAGCCATTGAAGGCGAGGTAGAGCGGTCATTTATTTTACATCACCACTATCAGTACCCAATGCAACGCGACAAATTTCAGTAATGCTAACATAATTCTCTAACCAAACATGAAAAACTCTTCGAAAGCAGCGGTAATTCATTAGATAAATGCAATTAGTATCATCAGCTCTCAGGGGCCATGTCTCGCTTCCGCTATTCGTGATGTGATCACTTTGCTTAATTACCACCTAGCCGTGATCAAGACCCCAAATTATTTAAAGCTATCCACTATATCTAGCTGGTCATTACAAAGCTTGCTTGCAGGTCGAGAGTCCCGATAGTCTCATATACACAGTTTCTGTAAAGTGCACAACATATACAGGTGGTTTAAATCGACTTGGGCCATATTTGCATTGTCACTCATTAACGCGAAAATCCTGCTCCATGGGGGTGTGTGACTACAAATCTACCGTTTGCTGTATCTACTTATATCTAATTAACAGAAGTTAATTATTTGTTAGGTTCATTTATGCTCTATCGAGGTTAACCGTCCACCAATTTGAATGAACTTGGCCTGTATGGTCTAATAGACTAGGTAGGGAATTACATTGTACTGTCCATTGACGAGCTGTTGGTTTAATGTTGAATATTTAATGTTCCGAGTCACATTTCNCATTTCGGCAATAAACGCGGCAATAATGACATACGGTGTTCTTTTACTGACAATAATTCTATGGTCCGTGGCAGGAACTAAACAACTCACCGCTTATCCACGTATACAATCTTACATGTTATTCATTTGTTTTGATATATTTTGATATATTCAACGTGTACCGATTTCGCTAGGCACATGGCCTGACCTATTGAGACAATCACCAACTCTCGATGCAGTGGCCAGCTCTCATTGTGTAACCAATCAATAATATCTTTAGCGTACTTTAAGAGACGCCGTGGACAAACAAAATTCGTGGAGATACATTGTTTGACTCTAAATGATTCACCCCTTTTCACTGTTTTCATTTTTTCTATCAGCATTTGTCAGTAAACAGAGCGAGTTATATTTGCACGCTTTGTGAAGTGACTCAATATGAGACGTATGTAACATTTTCCGTTAGGAATTTTCTGAGGGCGTACTTCACGCAAGTATTTCATGAAATATATGCATCTACAATTCTCGCACATGATTTTCATAGATTTAAATGTCATTGACACGGTCAAGGGAGTATTGATGACTTTGGGAAGAGATTTCTTTGTTGCACTCAGCTGTGCTGTTTCAATATACACTTGACAATTGCTGTTGGTATCATTTTTCGTGGAACATTCGGCTTATGTATCCATTAAACAAATTTGTCTTCCGTATTTCGATGCTAAATTTCCGTTAGAAATACAGGCAATTGTTTATTTGAATTTCCGTTCAAAGTGGTTCTATGTTTTTATGATTCAGATACAAGTGTTTTTTGGTGCTAAACAAACAGATGATTTTCAATAATACATATGATGTATCTATGTCATAAAATGCTCACTGCAGTTTTCGATAAATTTAGGCTTCGAAACATATTTCGTCAGGTTCTCCGTCACAGTGCATGGTATGACAACATAGCAACACACGTCAACATTTTTTTCTGATTACATGTCGCGTGATTTTGCACTTTTATTACTCACATGACGCTTATTTCCTCATGCAGTTATTTATCCATACGTTTTACCACACACGTTCAGCTTCAACTGCTTGTATCAGGTATGTACCTACACGTTCAACTGTGGATTTAGTAGTTCACGTAAGCCGGCTGTCGACGTGTAAAACAGACATGTCTGAGTTGGGCTCATTGACTGCTGGTAACAAGATTTAAATCATATGACATGCTGTTCGTTATTCGCCGGCTCAGTATAGGTTGTCCTAGTTAAATTGGGGAGGATACGGAAGGCGTCGATTTTGTGGATTTCAATCCACGTGGCAAAGATACGCTTTATAGAAATTTAAACAAAAATGCATTTATTGAGCACATAATTTCATTTTTAGTCAGACCATAGAAGCGGCAATAAATTGGCTTTTCATTGTAATGAGGGATTTCCAAAACGCTACTCAGTTCCATATAACAAATATTGGGCAAATGTGAAACATCAGCATAAGGTAAATATACAACACGTACTCGGTACTTTACTAATTAAACTAAATCATCGCAGGATGTGGTAAATTCAGGTGTGTGCTCACACTCTAATCAAGCGAGGTTGACTAAACTGATGGGCATGCATTCAATGTTGCTTTGATTTCCGAAATAAGTAATATTTGAACAAAGAAGACTTACATATCAGCTATCTACTACGTGCAGAAATGTGGACGGAACAGTGTCTACATGCTTGAAGTTTCTCTCCCGTGAAAAATAAACCATAGTTCGTGCTTGACTTGTTCTCTTGAACCGACATCATCTGCTCTAATGAAGTAGCAGTGTGAAATGTGCATTACATATTAAAGGCACTGAAAGGAATTTGATTACTAAATATGGGGGTCGTTTAATGAGCGACAAAAAGGGACATTAGATAGAATAAATCCACTTTTGGAACCATGAGACTTAAAGATGGTCAGACCTAGCGCATTTTATTGCAGGTTATTACAAGAAGTGACGATGCTGTATCCGTCACAATTTTACACGATACGACACAAATTTTAGTAACTACAAAAGAGAATCAAGTAATACCCGATTTTTCGGTTTACCATTTTATATTTTCCTTTTCTAGTATGCTTTTTTTAAGTCTGAGAATTGAGAACCAGAATATCAACAAATTTTACGAAATAATCTGGTGTATGGCAGGTGGTAAAAAACATCATTTTTTGAATAGCCGACACGGGGACCGACCTAGAAAAGTGTTTCAGCTTAAGATTCGCCCGAAATGTAGCCGAACAGTACGGTTATCTGAGACAGCGAATTTTCTTTTTATATATCGTAACCTATCTTTATTTCAAGATTCAAGAGCAAACGTTGAGAGGGATATTTCAGTCTAAGATATGCTACACGTATCGTTATGATTACATGCAACTCTCTAGACCATACTTGCGTATGAATTCATCAAGTTAAGAATAGTTTAGTAAAATTGCAGACGACGTGAAACCCGATGAATTGTGTTTTCATGCATATGTTTTTCTCCAATCGCAGCGAAGATTTAATACTAAGCGTGTAAATACCTCACATATAATTCTTGTTTCGTCTACTAAACGCCTATCGTCGACAAACTCTGAATCATACGAACATAGCAACCTCTTGAACGGAAGTCTAGATCAATTAGTTACCTATAATTCTGATGGAAAGTTATCATCAAAATGTGGAATAAATATTTGTGCAAGTATAAACCGGCCACATTTACGTAGGAGAATGATACCAACAGTAATTATTGTGCATCTCAAAAGTGCTAAGTGCCACACCTAAGTGCATCAGAGAAAAACATTTTCAAAGCCTTCAATCATCCCACGACCGTGTCAAACTTAATAAAATAAACGAAATTCGGGTGAATGGCAATCTTATTTGAAAGAACGACAGGAGCCACTGACTGAACATCAAGTAATTTCTAGGGGCACAGAGATAAATATTTATTCGCTTGAAATCCTGAAGAATAATCCTATAGTGAAATCCTTATATGTAAGGAAGCGATTATCCCAAATAACACTTCGGAGGTTTTACAATAAAATTCCACATATGGTGTGTTCATCAATTGTGATCCTTCTTGATTCCGTTGGATCCAGTAAAATTACTTGTAAAGAAATTGGCGTGATGCAAGTCTCAACGTAGTTTTACATAAATCTACCAATTTTGCATCAACAAAAATGATTATTTTTGGCCCTGCATATCCCTATGCGTTTGGAAAGGCCACTTAAATGCGACACTGACGTAATAGCGTTACTCTCAAAACACTATTATTAGCTAATCTGATACCGGAATGATGTAGATCTCAGATGCCCCGAGATTTGTAAGTAATCATTTCCGCAACCCCATAGGTAGATATGAGTCGAGTTTGACTTCGACTGTTTTGTGATAGTGCACCGGGTGATAGAATAACAAAGTACGTCACGTCAACATAATCCATCATGGCCTGTAGCGTATTTTCGCGACTGTATTTATTATACCACAATTGTTTATTCAAGCAGCAGTCAGTGCATATAATTTGTCACCCACCATGCTTTAAATTAGATTGGATACAGGATCATATGTTGACAGTTCTATCATGTGTTGATGTAAAGAAATAGTTCGTTTTCAACGTTAGTACTTCGTTGCTTTTGGCTCTCGGGAATGATATTTAAATGGCGATCAGTAACGGAAGCGTGTTGGTTTACAAGCTATCATTCACAATGTATTGCATACAGTCACCTCCGATGGCATTCTTCCACAGGGAAGAAGATTGACGTACCTGTTTTTTTTATTATACGTTTGCTTATTCGAATCAGAAAACTAAATATGTGGGAAGGATAGGTTTAATCGATATTCATCCATTGACCGGGGAATGTGACCATATCCGGTTCGGTCCGATCATACAAATTGCACTTTTTAAGTTTGTCCTTGCCATGTATCGACATGTATTTTGAGACAAATTGAAAGCTAATGTTGGATCTTATTCCGAATTTTCTCACATATATAACACCAATAATTAGGAAGGTGAAATTGTGATTGTATAATCCAAATTAGATATACCGCCGGCAAGCTGAAAATCGTCAAGACTGGTCTCACGTACGGCCTGTGCGGACAAACAAAATACATAAACGAGGTAACGCACTTTATTTCTACGTAAACCGTGGTTATGCAGTAAAAGGTAATCGATCAATAAACAATAAATTTCGAACAAACACAGTTTGGCAAAACAATTGTTGTTCAGTAATTCTCTCTCAAGCCGTTTACAGATTACATTAGTAACACTGGAAAACAGATCACACTGTTAGATACATTATCAATCATGAGTAAGAGTTTGTCATAGTCAACTGGCTTTTGTCATTTGATTGGTTTAACTAAGTTACGGCATCAGGGTCACCGGACGACGGACACACTCGGGACCGATTGATCACGAGCCATGGAAGTTGGAGTGACTGAATCAAACGATTTTGGGAGCAGAGGTCAGGGGTCAACTTTCTTATCCCGATCGCTTCGGCTATTGCTAGAGTGCGCAGTTGAACACCCTTGCATTTGGTGTTGCGGACACGGTAAACAACTCTGAAGGCGACATCCGGATTTACTTGATGTCCGGGGTCGACTAAATGGGCTAGGATGTAGCTGTTTATTGTTCCGGTCTGTCCTGGTTTTAACCGGCGTGGGTGATGCTCTTTGATCCGGGTAGATAGCTATCCGGCCGTTCGAACAACATAAGATGCGCCACGTACACATCTGAAAGAGTATACAACCATTGATGAGGTCAGCATCGAAAGTTTATCCTTGTTTTGAATGTGGATCATTGGAGCGACACGAGACATGCACCGTAACTTAGCAGCGTTCAACGCCTTGCATATCTCCCTGTTCAGTCGTCGAAGTAGGATTTCACTCACGGTATCACCTTTGAATGACAAACTGAGGAACAAATATTTCTTTTTAAAAGTGCCGATACAGAATGATGTGTAAAATTGTGATACAGTCAAACCAAAAAAAAGTGGAAAGGTAAAAACACAGCAAAAGGGAAAGGAAGTAAAAAGGTACTGAATAAATAATCGTTCAACGTTGGTTATCTGGTATTCAGTATTTAATGTTCAGTCAATGGACTTTGACATTTATATTCATGTTACTTGAATATTTGCAGTAGTCAAATTATAAATCCTGAAACATTCATATTGCTACATTATAAGTGAGTTACCGAGCGACGATGACTGTTTCTGTGGGGTGAGGTCGGCCGTTCTCTCCACGACCCACCCNCGCACACAAACTCACCCGCTACACCCGGGAACGTTATTTTCGTGGTCGTTGATTGTGTCTGCTACATATATACCAATGAACGAGCTTGGAGTTGATTGACCTCTGTCGGTCGGATAAGGAAGCGAATCACGTCAAGATGGATCGACAAGTCGGTCACCATGCGCAAACGTCAATGAGAGCATGATTCGTTGCACGAGTTGAGTCAGTCTAATCCAACAATAACCCAAGGAGTAAATTCCATGGAGGCCGAGTTTCTCTCGAATGAAACCGATGCCTTTGAAGCAAATGGGAGTGCTTACGTATTGTTGACACTGAAATGGACACTTGACAAGATACTTAACAATGGTAACAATGATGGGAGAAGTAACACTATTTCACCTGTATAGTAGGAACCTATTCACTATCAGCCAGGGAATGAAAGGAGAACGATGTGATTTTTGTGACATTTGACGGCCGAAGCACCAATCATCTTGTGAGGTCCCCATTGTCATTTGATTGGTTGGAATCACTTGAAGTTACAACGGATTCGCTCGAATTTACAATAGGTTGTCTTGACACTCTCACAGAGCACATTTCATATAGAACGATAAATGGCGAAAAAGCTCGTTCTCAGTGATTCGTAGTCATGTCAAATACATCACAGTTTATATTACGCTGTTTATATATAAATCAGTATTCAAGCATAAAAACGCAAACAAGTGTTTCTGGAGAAGAATAAATCCTCATGGGTTGTTATTCGAGGCTGAGGGGGTGAGCCAAGGGAGCTCAACCGCCTGCACAAATTGTTTTTGGGCACACAGAGGGTTTCATGTAGCCGAATTCCTACTGCTTGTTTTGTGGCCAGCAGACGACAGCAAACCTGCCTTGATAATCGACCACGAACCTGATACAGGCGACGGAATGCCTCGGTCACATTCACAGTGTGATTTGTTTCAACAAGGTGTGAAACTACTGCACTAATGAGTGACCAAATCGTTTCTGTGGTGAGCCATGCGGGATGGTGTTCACGGATTCCTTCGGACAAACGCCTGACCGTGCGGCCTATGTAAGTGGTTCCACAGGAACACGTAAATGAATACACACAATGAGACGGCAGAATTTGGCATTTTATGCTTTAGTCATAAACACACAATTAGCTGGGAAGTAAACAAAACATTGAGCTTTGCTGCATAGAAGATATTACTACCAGCATCTGATAGTCTCCTTTGTATTACCTCTTCTGATGTATCCTCTTGAACGGCAAGGCAAAGTATACGGACTTCTTTCTGACTTCAGTCTTCTTCACAATATCTCCATTGCACTGAATCATCTTGCTAACGAATCGTTCTGGATCGCCATTGTGTGTGACGATAGTACGTAAGCACCCGAGCACTTCTTCAAGTGTGTCCTCACTACAAATTTTCCTTACTCTAGCTGCTACGCAGTGCACCGAATTCCGTTTCAATTTGAGCGGTACAAGGCTGCGAAAATGAATATATTAGCCCTCCCAAGCGGCCTTCCTATGCACTGATCGTTGCACCGAGCCATCTGATCTACGACTCAAACAGACGTCTAGAAATGTGAATTTGTAGTCGTTTTCCATTTCTAAAGTAAATATTATGTTCTGGAAAGCAGTATAGAATTTGCTCAAGGGCTCATTTGTTCCTGATGTTGTATTGATCGGCACAGAATATTATTCATATATCGTGTATATAACACACAATCCTGAATGGAAGATTGGAGTTGGGTATTTTCGAGTTTCGCCATGAACACATCGGCAAACAACGGCCTTAATGGTGATCCTGTAGCCACACCATCCTTTGCTCGTTGAACTTGAATTGGACGTTCTATGTGCAAAAATAAAGCAGTGTTTCAGGTCTTCCAAAAGAAGGCCAATCTCATCATTGTTACTTTGTACATAACTGCACAGGTAATCGATGGTTTCGCTAATTGGAACATTGGTGAAGAACGAGCTGACGTCCAATGAAACATTGTCCGACCCATCAAGTTTAAGTCACGAATGCTGTTCACAAAAATGAATGCATCTCTTACACTGTGTTTCGCTAATCCAATTCTTACGGACTCTAGTAATTTAGCCAACCATTTTGCAAGTGCGTCGTACGGTGAATTGTACATATTCAGAGTCGATCGTAAGGTTACCCCTTCCTTGTGCACCACGGGAAACCCGTACGGTCTGTGAATCGTTGTACCAGCTGGCCGGATTCGTTCGAAAGTGGTCAGACCGATTACTCCATTTTCCTTTAAACATCGCAATATCTTTGATAAGGTGACCTCTATTTGAGCGGTCTTATCTTTCCCTGTTGTTTTGGTGAATTTCGACCTGCCACTCAGTATGGCTTCCATCTTTTGTACATAATCTTTGCGGTTCAGAAGCACGATCCCCGTCCCTTTTCCGGGCTTGGATATCATGATTCCTCTGTTATTCTGCAGGTCTCTGAGTCGTTTGAGATACTCCGGTGTCGCTAGTTCACTTGTTTTGAATTTCACACTCTGATGTAGATAGCGTGCATTGACTAAGGATGATTTTAGCTTTTTCAACTCTGAGGGTACGAGATCAACTTTGGTCCTAGAGACAATACTTCTAACAACATTTTGTCCAGATTTATACATGATAGATTGTGAAAGTTCTGCTCATTGAGAATTCCACAGCCGGTCCCACGATGAACTGAGCCCCAGATAACCCATGAGGTTATTTTCCCTTTCCCGAAATATGTATTTGCGTTTTTATGTTTGAATACTGATTTATATATAAACAGCGTAATATATATTGTGATGTATTTGGCATAACTACGAATCACTGAGAACGAGCTTGTTCGCCACTCTTTGTTACGGTGGATTTACTTGAATTTGGAAAGGTATAGTATCACTCTTCCCTTTAACATAATGTGTTCTCAGTTGAAATACAGGACTTGTCGGTGACTATGCACTACTGATGAGCCTTCATAAGGGTGAAACTCAAGTGTAATGCTTCTCAGTTTATGGAATGCTTGGATAACTAAACATTGTGCATGCCAGTCATGTCTGGAGGAATAATTTTATCCGCAATATTGCATTCGTAAGGATAATTAGGGGTGAACGTGAAACGATTCGCCGGACATTCAAACTATTGTCTGGTTACTGTGAATTGATGCAGTGCAAACATCGTCCTTCGTTTAATTTCTACTAACCGGCGAAATAGCTTTTGCATTCACCCGGACACTGAACTTCTAAATGAATAAATTCCACAGTAGCCAAAATTTCTCGAACGTTGGAAATCACGAGGGACATTTTAGGTCGTACGGGTTCAGAATAATGGCCATTTATATTTACACAGTTTGCATAAAGGAGGACAAAAGGGAAAACTCATCATTTGTCCAAAATTGAGTGACATTTCTCCGGATTAAAACTCACCAGAGGTTTATGATACAAATAATGAATGGTAACAGGCTATGCAAACAAACGTTAGGCGTTGAAGGCTGGCGTTCAATCCATTATCTTTCTTGCTTCTCTGCAACGAAAAAGGAAAAGCCAGCACTGCTGTACGAATAACAGTTGACGGATAACCGTCAGTTTTGAAATAACTTAACCATCGATTGGTTGGATTCATCGCACTGCAGTTTTATCAAACCAAATCGCATTTTCAACCGAGACATCTAAGGGAATATCTCTCCTCCTGGTAAAACCCGAAAATCGTTCCGTTGTGCCCAAAAGCATCATCACTTAAATTATTGGGCTTTGAAATAGTCCCATCCGAAATACAGGTTTTTTTCATGGTACACGGATGCTCTATTGAGTTCTATTGAACTCGATAGGGAACTAGTGGAGCTAATCTCTAGTTTAGGTATCGCATTTTCTCAATATACCTGACGACCATTCGAGAATGAGAATACAGTTCTTACGAGTTGTACAGGGCATTTTTCTAACTATTAATGCCACTCTAGACACGGAATAGATTACACCTCAAGCCACAACTAGTATTGTTCAAGTAGCCAGTTACCTCAGGTTTGTTAACCAGTGAGCGAAATTATTAATAAGATTCATAGTTGCTCCAAACCGCATGTGGTTAATCATCGGTGACTGCATAAAATCTTCATGCTTTGCTGACCTCTTCCATTCTTAAAAGTCAAGGCTAAGTATCACCACCTTTAGGTGCAGTAGTTGCCACCCACATTTAATAACCTTATTTTCTGTCATTCACATACCAAGCAGCCTCCATTCTACACTGTACTCGCCGGACCTGTTGTATCAGTTGTTGTATAAACCTTTAAATCGTCATCAATCAGTCCCACATGAAGCTAATTCAACTACTGTCCCACTGTCGTTTTTTGGTGACCGCAACCAAATAGTGGTCTGTGCCTATCCGATAGTTGATTTCCGCTGGTATCCTGCTCATTTCAGCCATTGTCGTTTGGGCAATTCATCGTTATAGTTATCTGAAAATCACAAATTAATAAGCCTTCAAAAAGTATTTCATAAAAATTTTCATATCCTTATATAGTGCATTTATTAGTGCTAAATTTGCTATTGAAAGAGATTTGCTTATAAAAATTAGGGTGAAATGCAAGTTGACATTGTGTACCACTTAGATTATGCAATATGACACGATATATATTTAGTTTTCGAGCAGAGATGGCGGAACGACAGCTGTCTTTAATAAAACTGCACGAAAACACGTCTCTGTGGAGTTCGGTTAGTACTAGCGTGATTTGTACTTTGTACATCGCAAGCCCAGAGTTCCTCAGTTTGTTTCATCATATCCCACTGGCTCAAGCTTAAACTGCTGCAATTATATCACCTGCCTATGATTTTTCTCTTGTCGATTCCCTCACTGCACAGTTTGTAAGGAGCTTAAACTAATCTTTATCCATTGCTACGGTTTGGACATATTCATCTTAAAACATTACATGCATTACTGAATGGCATTTTTCTCACACATCCGGAATGATTGATTGTTTTTGAACAACGAGTCCGAAACGGCACATCATACTATGATGCTGTAATTCTTCATGAAAAATGGTTGCGGTATATTTCATTATCTTGAAATTTTCAGTTTTACTTAGGAAACTATAATGAGTGGATAGTGCATTCACCTATGTTCCTGATTGAAACTCTATGGGGTCCGAATGGCAGATTCTCCTGGCCTCGTCTGTAACGGATTTAGGGTGTGAATAAAATGTCATGTTTGAGTTTCAGTTTTTACAGTTATTAGCCATACTCATTTGTGTGCCGCTTTTTGTTGGATAGGCGGATACGGGAAGATTGGAATGTTCACATCGGTGTTAAAGTAAAACGAGAGAGCCCATAATGGATAAGATTGCGGTGCCAATTAGTAAATGTAGGATCATCACGGTTTACACTACTCGGGATT
Organism: Echinostoma caproni; assembly: GCA_900618425.1. Classification (NCBI taxonomy): domain Eukaryota; kingdom Metazoa; phylum Platyhelminthes; class Trematoda; order Plagiorchiida; family Echinostomatidae; genus Echinostoma; species Echinostoma caproni. The sequence goes on from UZAN01040982.1 coordinate 49,545, forward strand.
ATTATTCGGAGTCTAAAAAACGATTATGTTGATGAAGGTCCGCATACAGGAAGCATTGCGTATTTGTGTGAACAGATCATCTAGCAAGGGTTTTCATCCGCTCGAGCCAGGTCGTAGTTTGACCGCTTTTGACATTTTTCCACCGATCACGTGCCTCGACAAGCAACGCACACTATAGTGTTGTATTTGAAGATACGCACAACACATGTCTAAATTAGGCAGCCTATAGAATAAAGCGACTGCAAATACTTAAAACACTACTCGTCAGCTATCCATTCCTTGTCTGGTTTTCTCACCAGACTCATGCAATTTGAGGTAGACAGTAGGGCTCGAACAACGACCGTCTGTTATTATACTGTTTTTGTGGTGACCAAGGTTCTTACACTGTAGAGCAGAACTGTTAGAAATTCTGTAGCAGACACTCGACGCTTTACAGACAGCGAAATTTCTCGACGATGCCACAATTTTCTCAGATTGACCAATGCTCGTAGATATTTTATCCATGATCGGTATATCAGGTGAAATCTAGCCACCCAGATAACAAAATGTGTTCTCTACTCGTGTTACTTCCCTAGTGGGATTGAAGTTGGGAGCTGGGACAACCCAGGTCTGCAGCAACATGTTTTCACTTTGAAGGTGCAAATCGGACACCAGATACTGCACTGGCACTCGAACTATCCTGAATAGCTTGCGAATTACTAGGATATTCATATAGCACCAGAACGTAACCAGCAGGCTATGAAATAGACAAAATTACCTCCAGGAGAAACTCAATACTACTATCCCATCTGATGCACACCAATTTATGTGGTACACTAGGGTGAAATAATACAGTAAGATGAGACTCGATGCTTGATATTAGTCATGAGGGATCCTAATATTGAAATCAACTTGTCACATCGTTCAGGGTAAAGCAGTACCGGACCTTTAGGCGGTCACGTTTTTGGAAAGCCACTGTCAAATCGAGGACGATGCAGATTATGGGTGGCGTTGCAGAGGTTCACGACGGCGTAGCTCAGAGATGGCGTGGACCTCCTTTAAAATGAGGTGGCCCCGCGCGTCTTATCGGATTGAGCGATTCCGACCTTGGACGATGCCACACGTTTGAAATTTGTCCTCGACAGTTTTATGCAGAGCCTGCCAGAAGACCTGTAGAGATGGGAGATAGTTAACGCCGAGGAGACTATGTATGCTTTTAAACTGTCTAATGTTTTCAAGGGGCTCACCTGTCCAGTCAACAGGAGGCCTTACAGGAGACTACAGGAATTACGGAAACTCTCGAGAAACAAAAAGGGAAGTCGGCGACGCTTCAAGCAGATAATAACCGGAAAGCCTTCAAAAAGAGGAATTTTGAGCGTCATGGGCTACAGCTCTGGCTGAAAATTACCTCGAAACACAGTGCTGAGAGAAACCCTGATTTGATGTTTCAAACAAAGCCATCTCCGGAGCAGCCGATTATCGTCTAGTCCAAACGCATAAGATTAGGGTAACAGATAGTGCTATGTCTGTTTGACACGTGCTGCAGTTTGTTTGGTGGAACTGTCAACTGGGTTGATGGAACTGTAATATACGGTCGTGACGGGATGTGGCTGATGTGAGCCTCAATTTGACAGCACAGCAGATCGGACTCCCTGTATTGAGTACACGGTGGAGAAGCAAATTATTTTCAGATTGCAAAACAAAGCCATGAGCAACTCAAGAATGTCAGTGTAAAGCAAACCAAACGCACATCTGAAACTACCGGAAACAGGGTACAAGCACCGTGTTAGAGGTCATGTCGGCCACCCTGATTCAAAGTTAGTGCTCCTATGAAATTCCTAAAATAAGCTGAATTAATGAAAAAATGTATCAACGTAAAGTAAATTTTAAGGTACTCGAACGACCGATACATATATTTGCAGTGTTTTTGAAACTTGTCCGCGGTACTCTATATATTTATCCAAAAAGCTATGAGAGCATCAACTACCATAACAATCACCTTTGCACACCAGCTTACAAGCGAAGAACTTTATGAACAACCTCCTCCTAAAGCCTTAGCATGACTGGGGGTGAGCGATTGAGGTTGTAGCTAGTAACCCTTCCGTTGCAGCTAGCGAAACCCTTCCATACGACCAAGCGTCTCAATCAGCCCCTGCTGAGGAAGTCCCACTCACTGCCTTCTCGTGGCGAAGGTTTTCTCACCAAAGTGAAAAGACGAATAGCCGATATACGGAGCTATAACCTGGACGGTGGACCACTGGTCGTTCACCTAGGGGAGTCGGCCAAACACCCTGATTACAAACCAACCAAGGGGAAGCGGATGAATCACACCCACACCTCTTCGGTTCTGGACATTGTCACCGGCTTAACTGGGCATCCAGTTGTATTGGGCAGCTTGGATTTTTGAACCCGTGAGATACGCGTATGATCCGATGGACTGGACACCGGCTCCCAATGGATTGCGATTTTCACAAACCGCCCCACTGCCTTTCTGGTGAGGCTGAAGGCTCTGGTTGTGGAAATTTACTTGCTTTGGTGTTGGTAATCTGGCGGTATTCGGCCCTCAAGGCAATCATGGAACTTTTTTATCAGGATTATGGTACACAGTCTGGTCACAGACAGGTGGGAAATACATACATACATACCCCAGATTTGAAAACGTATTTCGATCACACGAAAGTTGACCACTCATTTTCCATAGCGCAAATATCCTCCAATCAAGCGCACTTCAAGGATAATTCATAGTGATGGTCAATTAAAGCTGCTAACAATATTTTGTTTCTATGGCATTTCTGTCAAAACGCTAAATACAATTAGCAGCAAGCCTACTCGTTAGCACTATTTGAAAAGTCCCGGCACTTCGACCTCTTTTATTGAATATT
>UZAN01040982.1:53166-66015 GCA_900618425.1 Echinostoma caproni
GGAGAACGCGAAAAGTTCTCAAGTCTGCCAATGGAACAAAATCCTATAAATACATGAGATTGAGTACACTGTGAATCATGAGTCATCAGATTTTGTTACGAGTTTTGATCGAATTCATCACAATTAATAGCGTTAATGCGCTTGCAAATAAATCACATGAAACTTGCTACCATTTTGATGTTTTCTTCAAAATAAGCGCCGAAAGCGAATTGTACACCATGCGTACTGTCACCCAAGAAATCGATGTCATCTGTACGTGCTCAGTCATAAACTGTTCCCCAGGAAGACTTCAACGTTTTTTGCGTGATCAAACAAAGCATTCTCTATGACACCGTCTATACCTAAAGTGAAAAAATGCTGTATTCGGAGCAGATTGTGAAACCTCATTGTAGATCGCAATGGAATGCACAAGCTGATCCAATAGCCTACCTAGAATTAAGCTATCAACATAAATCATCACGTGATAACACAGGGATGTTGGCAAACAAAATGTTGTGAACTAAATAATTGACATGAACACGGATTTTTATTTCACGCGAGATTTATGTCGTAAACGGTGGAATATTTCTGAATGACAAATTGATCATTTTGAAAGATGTGCACACATTTATACACACGTAGTAGTGTTTCCATCCACAGTTTAACTCGTTATTGGACATAAAAAACGAAATGATCCATATAGTTGCATAACCGTAAGCGAATAGTGTTTTGTGAATGCAGATTATTATGTTACTCTTAGTTTATTTTGCAGTCCAACGAGATTAGTGATGAATAAGCACTTCTCTCTTCGTCGTGTTTACCCCTGATACACGCATGGCTAATGTTGGATTATTTCGACGGACATTTGTTTTGGCATGTTACCTCGGACACATTTCTGTTCTGAATCTTTGCCCCTCTAACCTATTGGTTGGATGTTTAAGTAAAAAGTCATGTTAAGTATTCCTAAAGGATAGCACATTTATCAGTGTAGATTAACACAAAGTAGTACCTACCAGACTATTCCAGACACCTTGGAAATTTTCTATTTCTCACCGTTCTAGTACTTCTTTTCACTCCTATATCATGATATGTGCCTCTTTTTAAGCCAAACATGGTATGCCACGTGATTTTTAACAAGTAGATTTCACCACTGATAAGCTTTGATAAAACGAAACCTTCTTTTCTAGTGGGCTTTATTCCATTTTCACTAAACGAGTCAGGTTCACCAACAAGTTGCCCTTACTATAACCCTTGAACGTTTCACTGCGGACGGATTCTATGTCCCCTCCGCGCCAATCCTTTAATCATCAAGCTTCATTTTCCTTTTATCGTACTCCAAGGCTGGTTTGATGGAGGTAGAATTTGGCTCAGTGCTAAGATAAACCGTTTAATATCTGCACAGGATTTCAATCAGTGGCCAACTAAGTCAATGGAAGTCAATGGGAGTTAAAACCTTGGTCTTGATGTCCTGTAGTTAGTTCATCAAATTTTGTTTGCTTATCACCATGTTTTATCACGTGATGATGCATGTTCATAGATTGGATCTAGTCAGGTTGCGTATTCCGTTGATATGCGCAATGAAGTTTGACAATCTGCGCAATATACTGAGTCTTTTTTCAATTTGGCTGTAGACGATGTCATACGGAATGCTTTGTTTTCTCAAGCAAACAAAAGCAAACTCTTCCTAGGGAACATGGTGCATAACTGAGAACGTTATCGTGACACCGCTTTTCTGCGTGACAATACGCATGGAGTACGATTCGCTTTGAATCTCTCAGCGATAATGATATTCACAAATTTCATTTGCCTTGGATCATTTAAACTAAATGAACACAGTTGAACGCTAAGCAATGGCTCCGTCGGTGTCAAATCCCTGTAATTCTCTGGTGAAAGCATTTGATATCTTCGTTTAACTCAGGAGCTTGATTGCTGGTAACGATATAAATGGGAGTGAAAATTGCATCAAAAAGCAGTGACACTGATATCCCACAGTACTTCAAGGGAAGGGTGTAGGTGACCACGACTCACCGTATTACTCGTTAAGGTTACTAGATTTCTACCATCCGCGCTGATGAAGGTGACCGCCTTTCTGTATTNTTCTGTATTCCACCACCAATGCATTTCAAGTTATGCTCGTGTTCGCTTGCATATTAGTTGGTCGGTCTTGGCGTTTGTTGTCACGTTTTGGGTGCTGATAGAAGGTATAAAATGGAATTGCTTTAGAATAACTCCGATATCTCGTTCGTGTTTATTTTGTTTGCTCGTCATCAGTATGACTCAAAACAGAGTTGAGCGGCGCGATTGTTTTACAGTTTATGTGGTACATCCCCGTCCGAAAAGAATAGACAAAACTCTCAAAATATAAACGGCGAAAATGACAAAAACATCCAACTTCCTATTCTCCATTATGTGTTTTTCTCAAATTTCATTTTTACCATTTGCTTACATTTTCAATGGAAATAACCTACTGATAGAACTGACCAAATTCATGCTATATTTCAACAGCCTTGAATTTGTTTTGTGGGACGCGATAAATGATGGAGAAATCCGAATTAGCATCCAGCCTATGTCCAGTTTTGACAAAATGTGCAACAATGGAACTGTAAATATCACGGATTCCTACGTGCCTTAGCTAATTGGGTTGATGTTCCTTGATGTGTTTAAATAGCTGCCTTGTCTTACGACCTGCACAGGTACACTTGAATTGGTAGATGAGCATTGACGAGGTCCACATAAGCATTTTGTCCATGTTTTGACAACGGATGATGGATGATGTTCAGAACGTGCATATGAGTTTGGCAGCATTACACGATGTTTTGACTGCGGCACTCATGGCTCTACTAACCCTTTCAGCTGCTGGATCTCCTTTGAACGGCCCATTTTTGGGGATCAAAATCTTTTTTCCAACCCTGTCTGCAACAAACTGCTTTTTCAGTTTGTTTAAGATTCATGAAAATTTCCGGTTGACAATTTTCTGACATCTTCTTTCGAGCAAGTGCCAATTCTGTTTCTAAAGCTACTTCTGAGCAATTGTTCCATGCTTCGTATATAAGACAGCGCATCAAGTTACGCTTGTACTTGAGCGGTACAAAACCATTGAAGTTTGTGTATTGTCCGATTCATGGGGATTTTGATGCAACTTTGCCTGACTGGAGCCTTTAAAGCTATTCTTTTAATTAACATGCAGGAATGATGCTTAGTTATTCCCTTCGTTCTAGATTGTAAGGTGTATCCATGAGTGTGCCATATTGAAGTAAAACAGCACATTGTTGAATTCCAAGTTGTCAACGTAAGTTTTAAAAAAATGGTCCACATATCTGTAGTAGTGATGAAATTATTGATGACTGTGCACAAAGGACCGGATTTTAAATTTATCATAAAAATATCTTCTAAAACTGATCGTAAGGGTGACACTATAGTGACTTTGGCGAGCGTAGGTATTACCAAGCGAATATCGCGTGTTGCACGTACATCTGAGTATCAATTCTTTGGGACTTTCAACTGGTATACCCATGGGTATGTTCTCACCCGTAATAAAGTTTATGGTCTCCATCAGAAATGCGATGGTAACCAAGGGCACAACATCAACAGGGAACATTTGTTTTCCTGATAAGTTTACATCGCGTATAGCATCCACAAAGGCGAAGTTGTCTCGTATTGTGTATTTTGGAAGTTCTTCATGTACTGGTTCAAGAAATTTTACTAGCGATTGGGCGGTAGCGTGATAGGCTGAGTTTGTCATGGATAGCATGGGACGAAGAGGGAAGCCAGGTTTGTGGATTTTTGGTAAACCGTTTAACCGAGGTATGATGAAACCTACGGGTTCGAGTCTTTCAAAAAGAGTCGTTGATACATGTACTGGGTCTCTGAGCCTTTTCAGTGTTCCGGTGTTTTCCCTCTCGTTCGTTTCAGTTTGGTAGCACTGCGATGTATCTCGACCAAATTTTAATTGATTTTGCAATGGGGTCACCACTTTAGAAAAATAAATCTCACGATCCATTACAACAGTGTCAGCTCCTTCAACGATTCTACTCAGGAGAATTCGCGGATCTCTTCGTAGTTCTCTAAGTGCGTCACGATCCTTCCGTGTAACAGGGCCTCCATTGTGCGCTTAGTAACACCGAAATTGAAAGCAAGGTGTGACTAAGGAATGAATTGAATCGTTCTTAATCTTCAACGGACTTGGGTGTAAGATCGGTCGTTTACCCAATCAGGACTAGGATAACAAAATTTGAAACCGAGGAACAATGCTTCGATCGCAATGCAAATTCTTTCAACACTGGGAAACTTGTGAACGTACCGCTCTTGTCTGATTAAAAATTGGGTTTCAGTGTGACGGGGCTCAATACTGGAATCAAGGACAACAAATAATCCCGTAGCGGTGATCGGTTATCACTTAAACGTAATCCATTAACACAAGCTTATCTTTGTCGTTTAGGTCATCTGCAGACAATGGACAGTGAAAAACGGATCTTTGAAGCGTTAAAATCATAGTACGAGTTTTATCTAATTGGTTGTGAGCATGACGTCTTAGAGTTTAACTGTTAGGATATACCCGGTATCGACTTAAGTGTTTCCACTAACATTTATTATTTGTGTCCACCAATATTGCCTAACAGAAGTTGCGTTATTGCTGAACCCGGCAGGTACAAAAATAAACTGGTTCGTATTCAAAGCCAATCATCTCAATTATGCAAAAATGGATGTAGCCGTTGACGATGTATGATGGGAACTACCAAGGTTGATAATGCACATTGAAATTGTGAATGAAACCATTTATTTATTTATTTATTTCAAACACGACGATGATGTCGTAGCCATCCTCTGCGGTGTAAAGATTACTCTCTTCTTTGCCACAATTTTCAATTTCCTGTAGACTCTGCAATGGGAACTGTGAATGAGATTGCTAGGTATAAAAAGTGATCAAGTGTCAAGAGTTGTCATACAAGCGAAGTAATAGGATTTCGTAAGTGACGACAGTTTGCACGCAGCACATATCGATCAAAGTGACAATGACCGTAAGTGTACTTCGTGTTGATATTCCTACATGAATTTGTCTGATTGGTGTACAGAACCACATGTTAAATACATCATTTGCGGAACGCAAATAAGCAAAAGTGACAAACAGTCGTGAAAGCGCAATAATGATGTGTTACGTTCCATGCCACGCAATGAAATTTTGTGGCATAAGATCACGTAGATAAAACCTACCCAACTGAAGACTTCTTATGATGCTTTTGAGCTCTTCGTTGTGTGAAAGGGAACTTTGATACCAATTGTAATGTATTCTTTCGACTTTTTTTGTTGCTGCCCTGCATCATCGCACATCGTAAACTGTGATGATAATTTGGACTGGGACACTTTTTTCCTTAGCGTCCGACCAAAACTGCAACACTTGCTTACCATCCAGTTACCTTGTTCGGAACCTTATTAGTGCTTTTTCATTTGATCCACTAAAGTAGACTTTGCTTATTTTTGGTGACATTACATTTGCATTTTCTGTTCTTAGTTTGGGTAATATGAGCTCTTGAGTTGTTCTCGATGAAACATTATTCGTCTTACCACATTAGTATTCGCCTGCGTCTAAAATATTTTGAAGTGCAAATCAAATTGATGGTGAGTTTTATGTGATTTACTTGCAAGAGCATACACACTGTAAATTGTAATAAATCAACACAAAATCGCAACAAAATTTGATGAATCATGATTCACAGTTTACTCAATGTCATGTATTTATAAGATTTTGGTACGTCTGCAGGCCTGCAATATGCTTAAGTATTTAGAAGAGTTCACGTTCTCTTTCAGATTATTTTCATTAGTTGCGCAGCCAACAACAAATCTGGCTATTCCTCTTCCAATGACAATCAATGCACTTATCTTCAACAATGAATATGTAAATGAACTCCCATTTGAAGAAGATGTAGCTGAGAGATGCGCAAAAAATGTTCCCTTTGTGGCATGTGCACCATATTCCCAATGGCAACCAGGAAACTCTTCATGTTCCAATGTCCAAGTGGCTAATTACGAATATTACATATGGATTGTTAAGCATTTTTAAATTCCGAAACTCTTAAAGCTTCCTGTCACTACAAAGTAAAGACATGCAAAATGATTGCAAAGTGTATGATCTGACCGAAAAAGGGTTGGTAGTATTTTGCAGTTACTGGATGCTATCCTGGTTGAATATCCATCAAACCTATCTCTCCCAGAGATTGAATTTCGGAAACGTGACTCCTCTCTTTATCATCTCTAATTTTATTGATCAAATATTTAACGAAACCGGGAAAGGCAAGCCCCTTCCTTGCGCTCGCTAACCAGCACGATTATGTTGCTTTTTGCCATTAAACGATCACTTGTGAGCTCCAAAAACAAAGACATTCTAATTTTGTAAACAAATGATTTCTGAATAATGGAAAATGATAGAAATATTAACAAAGAAGTAATATTGAAGCTCAATCCCTAACAGAGGATCCCTGGATCTAATCTGTTTCAAAGCAATGTGGGTAGAAAACTATATCCACTAAATTCTGTTTTAGGAAACAATTGTGATACACGTATGCTCTACCAGATGAGCTAAGAGGCCACACAGATAGCATTGATGTTTTCACATTCGGATGTGAAAAGATCAGTGCAATCGGTGTGGCCTTGTAGCTCAGCTGGTAGAGCATGCGCTTACAAAGCGTAGGCGGCGTCCATGCGTGGGTTCGACTCCAAACGAGACTACTGAACTTTTCACAATGGACATACAAACTTATAATCTGCCAGACAACCATTGGAACTATTACGATACAACAAGTAACGGTTCAAAAGCCTGCTACATGCTATGATGATAATGTTTACATGAGTTCTGGTTTTATCTCACGATCCCAAGACGGCTTAATTCAAGATCAGCTCGTACCAATCCATGCGATTGAGGACATGAATAATTGCATATTACAGAGGATCTAGTAGTTACAATAATGTGGTATCGGACTAGCTATTAGGGGTAGTGTAGGAATAACGGTATTACGTCTGAATCGAATTTTAATGGTATGCCTATCATACTGGTGTGCAGGGCAGAAAGACCTCCCGTGTTCATGAAGTGAGATACAGTTATATGTAAACTTATGTCCAAAATTGCGTTACGCCAAGTTCTTTGGACGTACTTTTTATTTAATCCAACTGGAGGAAGAGGCAGCACAATTGAAGTGTAATTTGAGATAACCGTTTCTTTATTTACAGGGGTGTTTTCCACGTTGGAAAAGTTACGAATTGCATCAATTGCATAGCTAACAAGAACATTCATTCATTCTTCACAGGAAAATTGGTAATTCAAGTACCAGTCGTTACACGCTTTGTATCCTCCTGTTATTTAAAGGTATGTTAAACATCTCATCGTACATTCAGTTCGATATAGGAGATACAAATGTGTTCACAGTTGCATCTGTAAAACGTCTAGTCTGTTTGTGTCGGTGCTCGATTAGGTTGCACCAGAGGATGGATAAAACGAAACATGACTATTGACGAATTAAAATACAAGTCCGAGCTTGCGAAACGTGTGACGAGTTGAGGATAGTGCTCATAATTCTGCCAATTGCAAAACTATTATTGCTGTTGTGTTTTCTCTTCTTAAGCTCTAATTAATAGATATTTCAAGAGGAGTATGTAACTGCGAAATATGGTGGATTAATGAATAATGACATAAAAATGCTGCCGTCTTATTGAGACCGCTCTGTTACTTCCCCTGTACGTTCCACTTTGTCATCCTTTGTTCTCATACTCAGAGACTGTCGTTGCAAGAAATCACGTAGTTGTGAATGTCTTTCATCTGAACTCGTTCAATGTGTTTTCCGAGATCTGGTTTCGATTGCACTTTTATTCCGCCAGTACAAACCTCCATAGTATTTCTTAAAGCTTCTTTGGTTTGCAATAATAGCATAATTCATGGCAATAAAGCAGAGTTTTTCTTTTCAACCGAGATATATATGTGTATAAATATGGGTACATATATAATGCCTCTTCCAATGTTGAGTGCTTATTAATCGTCGTGGACGGTGTTCAACTTTGCAGATCTTAGGAATTTCTCACTGCGTTGCTCATATAATGCTTTAAGAGGACTAACAGGAATGAAACGTTTCTCAGCTAGGCGCAAAGCAAAACAAAATCACGATGCCTTTTCCCCCAATGAACACCTTTGATGAATGCACACGTAGTCACAAACTGAATCGTATTTTTCGAGGATGCTAACAGATTTGGGCTGTCCCAAGGTTATCCTTGAAAATCCTCAGAGACGTATTCCTAGATATGCTTCAATGACAACAACAATCCAGTGAGAAATGAAAGTTTCTAGGGAATTATTTATCTACTGCCGCCAGCGTTCACAGCCATCTGGAATGTATCGTAAGAGAAAATGAATACCGAACGCCTTATATTTTCCAGGGAGTTTTATCCATTCAAATTATGAGAATCTCTCCGCACACCTGCTATCAAGAAACGCAATCAGGTTTATTTCAAGTAACTCGGAGCAATATCAAAGGTGAAGCGGGACTTGACTTCACTAGAGAAATGCAGTTATTCCCAGTTGCTTTTGAATTTCACTGGTTTCAAGGTGTCTGCGTTTCAGTTGCTATCCACTTAATGTTCCATATAAAATTAACGGAAACTCTGAAATTCTGGGCAGCTCAAAGTCAAAGAAACCGATGATACATCAAATGCAAAATTGCCAAGTACTTTCAATGTGTAATAGAACATGGAGCTTATTTGAGGTCGAAATATAAACATGCAACTAATATCACTTTAAAATCGTTAATTAATATGATAACAAAGCTATTTATTCGCCGTCAATTGTCACAAAATTTTCAGATTTCTAAATTGATTATCGCCATATTCAGGTGATAAATTTTGTCATGTAAAGAGACAATGAAACATTAGCTGAAAAACCCGAAAGCACTGTACACCTTGTTGAACCTGAATGGTTATCATCCGCGGGACGAAGCCATCAAGGGCTGATGAATTTATTTATCAACTGACATATACCAGATAAGTCACAACTCATTTTTCTGAAATTCATGAAGGTATTACACCGCTTATTTCAGCACTAGCAACCAGAAATACGACTCGGCTTGCACCATTCCAACCGCACCACTTGTTTCACTGGATTACAGCTGACAAGAGCTGCTTGAAATCAACTTGATGGACTCCATGCAAACCGCCTGTCTCGAGTGATGAGGAGGAAAGAAGGGCGAGTAGAACAATCGCAAAATGAAAGTAGACCACATATATGGTACCTATGAGTGTTTTTATAACAAAATGATAAAATTTTTTACTGAGGATTTCGTGTTTCCTAACTAATGCAGCAGCAATCGAAATCGAGAAATGATTACATCATTGGTAGTCGAGTAAAAGCTGCAATGAAATATGTCGATACTGATAAAAACATCTTGCGTCGATGTAAGACAATATACCATTAAGGCCCCTGAGCAAGGCGCAAAACACAAAGCGTTGGGAGGAACAAATCTGATGAAAGTCAGTTTGCTGTACGTTTTTGCCTAATACCTATATATACATNNCAATTATGTATATAATTGCAGACTACATCGGAAGTATTGTATTTAAATGACCCCTATGGTATAATTTTCATGTATTTATTTGGTACGGTCGTTGATGACAGTCATAGTTAAACTCTTCCGCTTTCCCTTTGACTGCAGTAACCGAAATCCGCTGCTATTGTCAAATAAGGTGCTTATTGCTAACCGTTTAAAATTGTGTAATCACACAACTGTATCCTTATACTCCAAAAGCGGCAGAAAATGAAGTAGCCAATGAGCTTACAAGCAAATAAACTCGAATGAAATTTGAAACGGCACCTGGTGTTCACTTGTCACAAACGGCAAGCACTCACAGTCTGTTCACTGTACGCCCATTCACAAAACAGCCATGTGAACTGACATTGGAGCAGAACACTAACACTTTGGGGCTAGCAAAGCAGTTCGGCTTAGGCAACATATCCAAATGGTCGTGTACTGGTCTAGTAGAGAACGGATAGATGTGAACGGAAAGCATGCGCATTTGTTTCCACCGTTTCACAAATCATTCACCCTGCAACCACTCCACCTGCATAGATAGCACTCAATCACTGTTCTCGATGTAATTACTTCTCTCTAAACCTCATTCGAACCACCCGTGACTGATCATACTGATTGAACAAGCCAATTCGCATGACGCATTGGTACTTGGTGTCTAAAACAGAGTCTTTGCAAGGGATGTCAAGGTTTGTTAGTGCTTTTCGTGGATAAACGGCATCATAAATCTGAAATTCAAAGTAAAGCATAACAGAATTCGTAGGAATAAAACAATATAATAAATGCATTTTTTGATTCTTTCGAAACGTCTTCTTCGCATAATCGGAGTTCCACAACTACACGAAACTTCAATTTCATCGATGGTTTTATGCAACGTGCATGTGCTCCTCAGTTCATCACGTCACACTTGTTTATTTGAGCATCACTACTACTAACGTTAGTAACGCGTTTGAGATAAAATAATTTCATTTATTTGGTATGTACAAGTTGTCAGAATATTAAGGGTTGCATCGTACGACAGAATTTGCTGTTTGTGTCGACGGTTCTATTCATGAAGCAACAAGCTGGGTACTGCAGATTTGGTTTATCATCTTGTAGGAAGTCACGTCTGGTCTTGTGGAACGTCGGTTGACTTGGAATATTTTGTCCCAACTAATCACTCTCTCTATATAACATTCCAGGTTTACCCTTGAAAATACGCCAACTGATGAATCTATGCACCTTTGACAAAGTTAATTATGAAGGTCCAGCTACTCCCAAATCGTATGATTATTCAGGCGCAACACGTTCATTAGAAACCCAGTTAGCAGAGTTGAGTTAAAGTAACATTCCAACTATGGAAATATATTGGGAAATATATTTCAGCTGATACACACATGAGGTTACCGAACGTAAACGGCCTGGAGCGATACAACCGCGTATGATTAACGTTGGACAGGATTCTTCGAGATTTATTTAATGGTTTCAGTTTGCGTTTAACGGGAAACAGGAAACTGTTACATATACTCAGGAACGAATTTAAATAGAATCAGGAGAACGAACAAATGAATGCTCCGTGCAGCCGGTCTAGTGGTTTGGTGAAAGAATGGGGAAATGAAAAGGTTCAAGTTAATGTGGGAACCGTGAACGATTTGGGAAATAGTCTGTATGTACCACAGTTAAGTTATACGATACTCTACTGTAAGAGAGAAAATATATCCACTTGGACGTGTGAACACAATTAGTTGTGACTTTACAATTAAATAAATATAATCTGACAGATATCTTCGTTTCAATGAGCGCTGATAAAATATAATGGCCCAGAGAATCTAGGACATGGATTGTGGAACGAGGCCTGTGATACGCAAATTTGTTAGGTCCTGCACGCTGTTCTTTTAAAAGTGCTTCACTGAGTTCAGATGTTTGCATGCGACTCAGGGCCAGATATATAAAGTATTCTCCGAAGAAAATAACAAACATCGTTGCTGATACTGACGGATAAACAGAGATACAGTAATGCTATTTGATGCAATGCTATTCGCACAATATCCCGATCACAACTCCTACTCCCTCGAGACTTTCTGCCCATACATTTACATTAGTTTCTCAACTATTTTCTAAAAACAACTTACCTCGGGGTGATTTGGAAGAGCCACATGAGCTATAAGAACTACGGGAGCAATGAAGGATGACATCCAAAACTCCTTTATCCCACAATTCTACGGACTGCCGAAGATGTATTAAGAAGTGATTCCCGTGAGGCCGATCTTCTCCATTCCACGAACAGTCACATACAAGTTAGCAAAGGAATTATGGAAACGATTGAAGCCGCCCATCAAGGGGCACGGGTGCAACGTCATGAACACAAGGCAGTTCCTGCGAAAACTTAAAATTGTCAACATCAAACAAAACGAAATAATGGTCTCGTTTGACGTCACCAATTTGTTCACTTCCAACGACTTGGACGTGTCCCGATCCATGTTGCGAGTATTAATAACTGAGCACCCACCAAACGAACCAATGGAACCACACGTAATAGGCAAATTCATGAACATATGCATGCAGGCGTTTTGCAGATTCCAGGATGAAATCTACGAACAGCTGCAACAATCATCAATGGGATCACTAATTTCTAGATTCATAGCCGAAGCCGTAGCGCGAAGCTAGATAATTAAGTACTATCAAGACTCAATGCAAAACGTTGACTCCAATACTATCAGGACACATTCGTCAGCTTGAACAAGTCGAACCTAGAAAGAGCACGAAATACAGCAAATCAGGTCAATACACGCCAGACGTTATCTCGACGCTTTGGACATTACTGTACACTATGATGCAACTCAACGATCCAATCACACAACAAACACATTTCACGCCGTGCCTTGAGAACGGACCGAAACCTAAATCAGGACGAATGGACAAACTCTCTCCTCTTAACCTCACTCAATCGCTCCAGTTTGAAGTAAAATGCGATCGCGTGTGTGCCTCTGTCATTGAGAATCACACTTGGCAAAATGATTACCGATTGCACAAGGATAAAGCTGTAAATTGCGTAGTATTTATATTGAATAAGAATAACAAATTGCAACTTATTTCTAACCAACAGGTTTCATGTTTCACTCTAATCAGCGGGATCGACTGCTGCATTCCATCTTGGCATCTGTCGCATTGCGTTTGCAACTCATCAATAAAGCAAATCCCGGCGCAGAGGTGTGCACGTTGTGTGGACTCAATTATGCTCACACAGATGTTTTGTGTTGTATCGTTTGCGAGCAAAGTAAAATATGCGAATTTCACATGCTCCGTGGTATGGTATTGTTCTACCTCTCAG
>UZAN01040983.1:3495-18698 GCA_900618425.1 Echinostoma caproni
TCATTTTTAAACACAGCGGTTAGGAGATGACACGTTTCCGCTTGTTGTTTTGCATCGAACGTATGGAATTGAACTGCCATGGTGAAGAAAGAGTTGGGAAGGACTAGATCCTCCTCTGTAAAACGGACTGCACGAAAGGTTCGAATCATACTCTTGGGTGCGCGCTGCATAATAGTCTTTTGTAAGGCTTTTGCTGAAAGGGTACAACGTATGGCTTGTATGGAAGAAATGGTGTTATTTTTGTCGATTTTCTCCTTTCGAAGGGAAATCTCATTAAAGCAATCAAGTTGAAACCTGCATGCAGGTCCAACAGTACTTGTACTGCAGTTAGACGGCTTCAATAAAGGCCGAATAGAGAAAACAGAATGAAAACGACACACGAGCAAAGTAGCCCAATTTTTTGCAGAGGAAACACATTGATGGTAATGCTGGACAGATTGCATAATCGGCTCTGTTTTTTACTTCCACAGCGGAAACACGTACGATTGTTCATAGTATTGCTGTCACGGTGGCACACGTTTATCTGGGATACAGTAGTCTGAGAAACAGAACGGAAAATTTGCCCTTTTAAATCCCATTTAGCTTTCCTATTCGCTGTCTCTCCATACATATCGGATACACAGTGATACACGTAACAGCATGATGAACAACAGTCTGACTAAACACTGTTTCAGCCAGACACGCCAACACGTTCATAATGAGAAGTCACTTGATGTGGTGTGATGGTGTGTACCTCTATGCTCCAACCAGTAACACAGGATATCTTTTGTTAGCACGAAGATCAAACTATGCCTGGAAGGTGGAAGGGTAGCCAGACAAAGTCCAGTCTCCTGGTCCTCCATGTTCAGGATTCGACTCGAGTTGACATCTCGGTAGGTGAAAAAATTGATGAAGGACTAATCGATCTAAGGGGATAGGCCACCACTTCAGCTTACTCGCAGCAGTGTGGTCAGGTTCCCGTCAGAACTAAAGGATAAGCAAACTAATCGTTCCCCGGCCTAGTGATCGGACTCTAGCGGTAACCGTTCATAACGCTGCAATGGACATAAACTGACCCAAATGCCATGGTGCATCGACAATGCGTGACTATACGGATATGGAAAAGACTGAATCACCACTAGCCGTGATTTACGGAATGAATGTGTGTGCGACAAACTGCCTTGTAATCATGCTAAGAAGAGTCATGCGGTGAAAAATTGTTTCACACGGTTATATGCATTGGCTGGGTTTAAGCTTATTATACAAACGTAATGGCGAATGAATGTCGGTGCGTGCGTGTTTACAAGATCACGTGACCTTTTCCCACTGAAATCAACAAACACGCCATTAATATTGGGTCATCGAACTCGATATGCTCCTTACCAGTTTGGTCACAGAAATCTGTTACCTAGTGATTAAGTCGGATCCAATAGGAAACCCGTCCATCGAACAATGCAGCAAATTGTCCAGCAGAAACCGGACGCTAAGTGTGCACAGCAGAAGCGACTAATTTAGGCTTATGAATGGGATACCAGCAAGTTGTTTAGCAAGAAATATTTAGTGACATGTATGTGGAATGAATAGAATTAAATACGTGCAGAATAATCACGTACTTTTTCGTACTGTTTTGCCAGAAGATAGAATTTCCCGGCCAAGTACCAATTTTTCTCATTCTCAAAGTAGCACGCAATGCTTTGATATTCAGAGACACTGGCATCGGAGCCTTGGGATTGACCCCAAATAGAATGTGCAAAGCAGATCGGAAAGAGGAAAAACAGAACCTGAATTAGAGTTGAAGGCCAACAATCAATAGTAAATACTGATCTGAGCTCGAGCAAAAATACAAATAAAATAGAAGCTCACCGACTTGAGGATTTTTCACAAAATCAGTTTTTATTTCGTAACTTGGTATCTTCTGACATTCAGCAAACTTTATTCATAACAGAACAATGACACGTAAGAATACAAGGGGACTGTGTCGTAACCTATTGCATCTACAATCCTAAAAGGCCCTCGGTATAGGAAGATTGCGAGAGGCGAGCATAGTCCAGATGGACCGAGTTTGGGTTCATTGTTGCATATTTTACCAAGTGTCCTCCTTTAGAGTGTAAATCGGGAAGCAGAAATAAACGTTCTACTGCGCCTCAAATCAAAACAGGTCCAATGGGTCGTTGCTATGGTTACTAAGGAAACAAATAGACAATTAAGGGGTAATGACTAATTTTAAGCGACTTAAGAGTTTCTTGAATAATGCGATGACGGTATCAATGGGTTTATACGATAAGCTAGTATTCGAGCGACCATAAAACGAAAAACGTCATGGACTGATATGTCACATGACCCGGGGTTAAGTATATGTTCGTTTGATGACACGCCAAATTCCATTAACCGTTAAGGGACAAAAGCTATCGTACGGAACAAGGTTCAATTATGCGTCTAAACCGACTATTTGGAACTTTCAAACTGGCAATCTACCCTAAGCGTTTGGTTTCAATGGACGATTAACAGATTATCAGCCAGTTTTACAATACTTTCACAGTAGAGCTCTTGAGTTCATTTCGGAAGGAGAAAAGTAAAATCCCTAAAAGTTACCATAAATACACAGAGTACTTAGCCAGAAACGCGTCATATCTCAACCCCTAGGAATCCAGGTGTATTCGACAACCAGGTCAGCCCCAATTATCATGGTGACTAGGCGGCTGGTAACTGTGCTCAATGTTCTTCTAATCTCGCCAGAGGTAACTGAATAACAAATATAATAGTGCTCAATTGTTCTTTGGCTTTGGTTATTAGATTGAAAAAGTTTCGGTGTCAGATAACATTCCACCAACAATAAGTGCTGGAATACTTTCGCACTGCGCCACAATGCTCTGTTTAAGTTCCTCGATAGTTTTCGGTTTTTGGGAATGAACCGTTCGCTTCAGATATCCCCACAGTTATGACAGTTATGAGCTAGTCAGAACACGTGGCTAAGTTTCAGGAGTCCAATCTCATTGACCGGGAAGAATGATTCAAGTGATTTAGNACAAGCGTGAGATTCAATCACACTGAAAAATCCAGCACGAGTGGATGATGACATGCTGTCTGACATCGGAATGTTTGTTTTCCATCTGAAAAAGCTCGAGGAACACCAATAACATCATATGATATTCTGCCATAGCTGTCAAAATCACCGAGATCCTGAATCTTGACATGTAAAAATAGAGTTTGGTCGGTAGTCTAAACCGTTGCATCCTTGCCCACGGGACACGTGGCACTGTCATGTCCAAACAGTCAATTTCACAGAAATTCGATACTTTATGGTGGCTTAAGAAGATTTCACTGAACACTAACCTATAGCATATGAAATAGTAATAGCGCGCACACACACCGCATTTTTTGTGATTCCTCTCGAAAGCGTGTATGCGGGGTCGTGAAATTTGTGGAGGGTATGAACCGTTACATCAGTACATTGTGCGCATAAACAGATTGACGATTTTACTTGACCAGATCGATTTCAGTTGCCTGAAGTTTGCAAAATGCTTCCGTAGCGAACAGATACAGATGGAGAGTGCTCGCCACTGCTCAATAGTTGGGCTTGATGAGTCATGCATACGCAACCCGTGTCTGGAGCTATGGTCCGAGATATTTCGTTGAATGAATTTCATATCACCGGTGACTTATGAACAAAGATCATACAGTCCGTGTGATCAAATTGTGGATTTGAACTTTTCATCAAAGAAAACGGGATAATGCTGCACTGTCAAAGACCAGCTAATTTGCTACAATGACAAATGGAACTAAAGTACTTTTGAAAGCAAGATTGTCGAAAAGTTTAATGATAAAAGTTATCAGTAGTGGATCATGGAATCCCAACTACTTGCAGCAGTTAGGTCAGTCCTGCTCTATGGTGCAGAAATTTGGCCATTACGGGAGCAAGATAAAAATAGATTGCCAGTTTTCGAACACCACTGTCTACGCAGCATTACATGAGTCTGAAGGGAAACCAGACAAGCAATGTTGAAGGTGCTGAGATTTACGTAATCGCGGTCGTCCACTGGAACAAGTGGTGGGGATTAGCTACAGGGGTTGGGACCGGTTGCGCATGTCACCAAATAGCTTGTCACAGCGCATGATGTTTACCGAGGCAGGTAGTGTGTGGAAAATGCCAAAGGTGGTCAAAAAAGGGCATGAAAATCCTAAAGAGGACACTGGGTCGCATAGATTTCACCTCTTCATTTGAAAAAACTTTAACCTCGGAACTAGTGTTCTCAAACTATAGGACCACATGCGGGTTGATTTTGATCGGTCCTCCTTATGGGGAAAAGAGGGACTTTTGGGAAAAGAACGTAATACAATGAATGCTAGAAATGAGGAGCAATGGGGTCATTTTATGGGGTATGCGATCTTTGCAGGATAGAGACGGAACTACCAACCGATGACATCCGCGTAGAGCTCCATCTTTTTGTGCTTTCTGGCCAACTCGAACGCGGCATCCAAACACTTGGACATCACGAGAAATCGGATAGCGGATGCGTGATCATTGATTCGTGTGAAGTATTGTGCAATCATCTTGGCCCCTTCGATACTCTTCGTTTCGTGTACTACACGCACGGCTTCTTCTGGATTGCTCAATCTGTCTAATTGTAAACTGAAGTAAGAGAACAAAGAAAACACGATCGGAGATCAATCGAATTAACTGACACAGGGTTTTTTGGAAGACTAGAAGAAAATGTGCCCTGGCTCCTCTAAAGAGCTGATAAATATCCGGTAAGACTTGAAGCATTATTGTGATACGGGGTATCCGAATCTATGGTAATACGGTCATTGGAAAACTGTCACGATAGTGGTAAACGAGGAGAAATCATGAGAGTACGCCTCCAGGGCAATAATTTCTGACTAAGTGGCAATTGGTTGGAAGTCCACCGTCGGTCGACAGACAATCGATCAGCGAGGAAAGGAGTTGACTCAAGAAACAAAAATACAAAACAATCACAGCATCACAAGCGAATTCGTTCTGGTCAATCGGACACAGTGCATCAATTACGGCAATCATCCTTGTCTCTAATCTCCCTGACATCGAACGTGTACCCACTTGCACTCTATCCATTTATCGGTCGCGTCAACGAGAATCACCTCACCCTTTCTCGGAAAGAACATGCAAGCCAAAAATTCAGAAAAAGAACCCAGCCCAAACTGTTGGTAAGCAGCGACAGAGCGAGAGTGAGAGGAAACCAACATCAAAGAATGAGCGCCATCTGGGGCATTCACACAGCAACCGAAAGGACACTAGGAAAGTGTACTTATATATCCATAGTTATCACCGTTGGGATGCAATTTGTTCAACAGAGGTGAAAGCGCGTTCCCCAATTGAAGTCAATTTCGTCTCAGACAAAATTACAACTGAATCGGATGCTCTTCATTTCATTCGAAAACTGTTGCCGATAGTAATAGTAGTAGATGCCACGGTGACCATGGTGACCTCTTGTTTACCAACAATCCATATATCTCAGGGATAAGCTTACTCGTAAAACGATGGGCCTAACCGATCACCACCTGTTCCAGTTAAGCTTAAGTGTGTGCGCGCGCCAAACCAATGGAGTGTGGTCTTTTACTGGTTCGGTAACGACTGTGGCGGAATCGGTAATGCAAGGATAAGGAAAGAGATGTCTGTATATGATCACGTCTAAAACCCATCGAGTCACCATTGCGATCGATCGACGTTCACAACTGCCTTGAAAATGAACTATCAACCATTAAATAGCAATACTGATAACAAAAATTATAATACGCATAAGCATCCGAATAAGGCAGGAAGCGTGACCAATTATTCTGTCAGAAACAAGACGATGAAGAAGGAAGTAGTGCATCCATGCAAAAGTCCAACAACCATTTCTCGACCGGCACAGACGCGTTCATTCACAGAGCACAGAATGAGAGCATACCGAACCACTGAATCCCAGTCATGTGCAGCCTCGTAAGCGACCACAGCTTCCCGGTAAGCACCATCAGCCTCACGTGCTTTAGCGTACTGCAGATGTAATCGAGGCGCGTTGACCACACGAGTGAGTAGCAAATCACCGGCTTTCTTGTAGTTTTTACAACGCAAATAGACAGAGACCGCGGCTTCATAACAACCGGCCAGTTCGTACAGTGCAGCAGCTTCTTGCCATTGCTTTCAGAGAGTGAATGAAAAAAGCAGATGAGAAGTCAGACAGGTGAGGATTACACACGCTTTCCACACGCAAATTCCATTCAAACAGATAAGCATATTCGTCAAGCAGCATCAAACAGTCACACCACTGAAAGGCCGTGGAAGCACACCGTACAGCTTTTTCATCTCCGACAGAAATCCCTAGGAATGTACATCCATCGATTCCACGGGCATTCGAACCCGGACATGAAGGGTTGCTTATTCGATTCACTAACCATCTGAGCTATCCGGTTGACTCTCAGCAGCTTATTATAGATACTACCTACCTAAACTCATCTTGGGACTGACAGTAACAAAGAAATCACGGTACGATATTCACAAAAATGGAATAGGCTCGTGGCGTGTTTGCGGTCGGCATACTATCCGGGGTACCCGCGTCGGATAATTGTCTTGGGTATTCGCAACCACAGCCTTCGACTAAGCAAAGCCTCATCCGAGTGATGTCCACGGTGGCGTGACGTACACATCCAGAATGCCAAACATGNNNNGGTCAGGATGTCCTAAGGTCACTTTGTTGGAAGTTTGGAATCACGGTTTTCCAACTCCCTTGAAGAGAATTCCAGGTCGTCCGCGAGATTCTCTCCCTCTGTGTGGGTCTTTTGTATGACGAAAGTTATATGAGTGGGTGAATACTAATTATAACGTTTCTGTCAGAACGTAACTAAACTCAAAAAGCGTATAATTAATGGGTACTTTAACTAAATAGCTAAACCTTGGGAAAAGACTGCAGGTCAGTCTGCTTTGATGAACTGATGTGTGTTACTTCATTAACTGCTAGAAGGAGTGTGTTCGGCAACAAAACCACACCAGATGAACAAAAAAGAAAAATGGGCTAAATCTATTGCGATTTTGATGCATATCTTGGGACGGACTAAGGTGAGGATGCATCATACTGACCTACCTTTGACTGTTCCAAAATGTCCGCACATTCTTTTTGCAGGGAAGGATTGCAGCTATCTTTAGCTAATTGAACTCCTCTGAAAATTAGAAGAAAAAAACGGAATGGATTAAGCCTAGCTTGTAAAAATGGATGTTGTTTTGTGCCGTGTTTAAAGAAAAAAACAGGCAGTCTGATCAGCTGTAAGGTATTCCAGTGTATTTTATGCTCGCATCGTAAGCGCGAAGTGTCGGCTCGATTCTCAGTTGGATCGATGGATTCCCGATTGTAGATAATACCCCAGATGAACTGACTGGTTATCATTGAAGTCCACACCTGAACAAATATGAATTGGTAATTCCGCTTAATCCCACTACTAGCTGGTTGGCACCGTGGTGACACACAACGGACACATGCAGTTCGGTCGATATGCACAACTAATGAACTCGGATGCGAAGGGTTATCCGTTCTAATTAAAATAAAAAAGAGTTATAATCAGGACTGCGCTGATTTTACTAGGTTTTGTGCTGAATGAATGAAGCTCCATATTGAAATTAATTCATTTACTAATCGGCCTGAGACGGAGTTATAATACTACGGATCAATGAGAATCAGACGTGGGAGGGCGTAATATTTTTACTATTCACAGATTGGCAAAAAACAAGGCTTCCGTGTGCATGCCGAAAACTCAATTGCGATTCGTTCACCTAGAGAGAGATATAGGCTTCCAAGCAGCAAAGTTGTCCAGCTTCACTATTGGTTCCATATTGATGCGGAGGTGGTTGGACCAGCCCAACGTTAAGCTTCACGGTGGCGTGGATTAAGCTCATTTTGCTGTGGCTCGTACGAGAAAATCTATCTCCTATCCCGCACAGATCGGACCTATCTATGCCAGATCCCATCAGTGTCGTCTCTCGACTCATCGAAACACGTTCCTGTTTTGGAGTATTTAGAAGTTAACAACTCCAAGGCGAAACCTTGGTATTTATCTTTAGGGTGACTGAACGAACATCTGGTGAGCAAAGCAGAAAATCGAGAAAAATTTCACTTTTCCGGAAATCTCTCACACCGCGGAATGGTCGTCTCATTCAGCATGTTGAAGTTTAAGTTTAAACAACCAGCAAGCATGCATTTCCGTGTGTCGCTTTTGGTTGCTGTCTTTGGCTGCTCATTTGGGTGAACAATAGGGGGAAAACAGGAAGGTTGAAAGTAGGATCGAAGAGAGAATTGAAAAGTTCAGTGGAGTAATGAAGCAGAGAAATTGAGAAGATGCACTGACGTCACTGTTTACGACACCCAGCCATATCACTCAGTGTCTCTAACCCTCGGTTACGACCATCCCGAGGTCCCCAGCCAGGGAGCCTAAAAGGACCTATGTGACCCAGACTCCTGGTTGGGGTTTTCACACCCTGACACCAGGTCTTAGCTTGACCACCTTTGGCTTTATTTCACCCACTACCTGCTTCGGCAAACATCGCTTNCGCTTGCCATGGGATTTTCTGATATCTGTTAGACGAGAAGTTTAGAAACACCATATACCGAAAAAGCTCGATGGCTCAGTATGACGGTTTTCTCAGCCCTTGCTATGGACTGTAAATAACAAACGTGAATAAGAGGACGATGAGTAGCAACCGAAAATAAGACATTAATTAATTGATTCTTTCTGAGAATCAATAATAAGCGCTGACTTATCATAGAAAACTACCTGTAACAAAACTTTTAGTGCATTATTCATTTATTTTTCAATTATTCTTTTCAGTATCGGTTTTTATAACCATTAGTTTTGTACTCCTGTTTTCAGACTTCGCATTCTTTTAGGCTCAATGAATGGAATCAAATGGATTCGGGGATAAAATAAATGATTGTTTGTGTGTGTGCAAAAATAAATAGATACATACGCGTCGACAACTACGGAGATAGTTTCACTCTCTCCTCTCCTCTCTCTCTCTCTCTCCTAACTCTATGTCACAGCTGTCTTGATGGGGGATTTCTGCAGTTCCCTCACTGAGACCCCAAGGATTAGTTTTCGAATATGGAGTTTGCCCGTACTACTAACATGACGGTTTGACCGACTATGTCACCGCTGGTTGAGCTGATCCCGACACGTCTCATCACAACGCGGAGGGGAGCAAGTCCACTGGTCAACGATTGCACTGGTACACCGGTTTATGAATCGATTCCTGTTAAATTCAACAATCAACCTATTAACAGACGAAAAAGGCATTGTGATTAAACTGTCCACAGGCTGAGCTCAGGTGAGATTGCCTTCTAAGTTGCTCTGCGCTTGTTTGACTGGAGTCGGCAGATTAAACTTTATTCTAACCTCGAATATTAAACTGAACTACAAATCGTCCTTATCCCGGGAAAGGTTCTCTTTCGCACCTCCAAATGTTCGTCCATATTTCTTTCTATTCTCTCTTTTTCTCTCCCTGTATCATCTTTGCATGGTCTCCAACCGGTATAGAAATGAAAAGGATTCCGATAAATCACTTCGGAATTTCAGCGTGTCATTACGTACTGGTCAAATAACCGAGACATTCGTTCAACACTCGCGTAACTGGTATTCGTTTTGTAGGTAGAGACAAAAGCAAAATTTGAATGTTTTGTTCAGCTACTGAAATAAAACACACCTATAACTTTTCTTTGAAGTTACATATTGGTTTCCCGTTTTATGATACCCTGTTCTGAGACACACACACACACAGAGATAAAAAAGTGAAGTCGATATCGACGAAAATTTCCCATCGATCGCTGCACTGTCGTAGTTCAATGTTCAAAACTAGATCGATACAGTCATGCGTGCGAAGAGCTTTCTTTATGCGTAATTGGAATTGCGCGCCAAATAGGGGGCGAATCAATGCACTTTCGTGTACAAACGGACAGTGTGCAGTAACGGGGTTGGATCAATACCAATATTAACGGATAGAACAAAGTACAGTAGGTGCAATGTGCATTGAGGCGGTTAAAAGATTCGAAAGTGCATGTCCAAATAGTTGACTAGAAGAAGAGCTATTGTTTGAAATGTCATGAGAAAAACAGTGTATGGACCAAGTGTGAGCGATGGACGTAAGATGAGTACTGACTAACAGAGCTCCGTAAATGGGAATAAAAAGACAGAATTTACGGTAACTCCAACTTCCATGAGAGTTCCGAATTGAATGGTGACAAGAGTACAGGATAGCAAAGTATCTTGTCTTAGGTGCTATAAAAAATGGTTAATTATAGCTGATTTTGCAATTACAGAAAATGACAGTAGAAGGGGTAGTACGCAAACATACCATTGTTCAAATCACATTAGTCGGTAGATATGAAGACATTGTGTGTAATTAAGTGGTTAAAATATCAGAAACCCCGGTAACTTCTTAGTTCAGGTGGTGGAGTGTACTGTTGAGGTGGTGTCCATGGGTGGGCTCGAATCCCACCGAAGCTACGGGCCTATCCATGATTAGAATAAACGAAAAGAAACGTCTTTTTCATAAAGATTATTGTTTGACACACAGTCTGGATTCAGATGTGTGTGAAAATATACAAATATAAAAGGAAAGGTGAATGAAAGAACGATGTCATTAAATCGGTATGTCGGGGAACGATTAGTTTTTCTGTACCAAACAACCGGAATGAAAAAAAAGAAAATATCTTTTTACTTCCTTTTTCTATTTATGGAATATACAAATGTACAGTCAACTTTCAGGAAAGCGGCTGCGGCCTTGTAAAGGCTGCCTGGGGAAAATACAGTTGTAGGGAAGACGGGCGGGGGTGGAGCGGTTTGAACCCGGGACACCCAGGTCACTAGTTGGTGACCTAACCACTTGGCCACCACCGCATTGCAATTAAGTTACAAGATGGCGTATTCCTGATAATTAGAGTAGGTTTGCTAACCTTGAGAATGGCTTTTCAGCATTCCAAACTCATCTGTACGTATTGTCATGCGATGCTCGTATAGTTATTCAGCCATTAAGGACTGTTTCTCCTGCATCTTGACAAACACTCAAATCAATAATTTACTCACAGGTCAAATATAACGAGTGATATATTATTCTTGTGTTTCTGGCTATTACTACAATTGGCTGGATACCGCTGTGTGGAGTGGATCAGGAAGTACTACAGAGCTGTATAGTATGGATTTGTTTGCATTTGTAAGAGAACTGTACAAGTTGTATTCTACCATCACACCGGTTGGAATGAGTTAAATCAATATTTTATCATAAGATCACATCCACGACCGGAGAGTGAAGATCAGACAAAAGGTTTTTTGACTGAATCTCCACAAGATCCCAGTGGCAGAAACCATTGCAGCACGATTACATGGCAGCTTACTCATCTCATTTCCATTTTCACGATCTACCGTTCAACCTTTTTCTGACCAAGAATGGACTCTGTTTTTTAGAACAAACACCCTATTTGATCCCAATATTTTAACGAAGTTTTTATGTTTGTATCAAGGGGTTTATCAATCAACATCGACAAGTTCGAATGACCTTCAAGGTAAGAAAGTTTGATGCTACGAAAACGAGGATGAGTACCTGTCAGTTCGGAGTAGTAAAGCGATTCAACAGATGCTCAAAAGTAATTCGTTTGAGGAAATCACTGAGTATCAGACATCAATTCACTTCAAAAATCGTCAGCCCCTTCAATTAAATGTTCCTTATTCTAACAAGTTGAGAGCATGTTTCTCGGGCGTCAGAAGCTATTATCCTTTCAAACATAATTTTGTCCTAGGGATCTTTCTCGGAATTCTACCCGGTTTCGAATATCGACCGTCGATAGACAAAACACAGTAGTGCAATTGATTCTAGAAAACATACATCGTGGGCCAGGGTACATTGGATAGTACATTACATATATATATATATATATATATATATATATATATGTATATATATATATATATATCTCACAACTCAAAGCCATAAACTCAGACTTCCATACTTAGTTGCTGACCTCGAAACTTCGTGCTGTCCGTCCACGATAAACAATCCACACATGAGTTGGCTACTTACATCACTACTTCCGTGTGTGTACAGTGCTTTAAAGTCATCGTAGTGATGAACTCCTTGGTGCAGCCTTGTGGCATTGTTTCCAATTACCTTCTCAAAGTCTCTCCGAGATTATTAAGTCCGGAATTTGTTTTGGTCAAATTGAGATCAGATGAAAAAGCTTTCCAAAGAAGAAAAAGACAATCACAATACGAGGATGATTTGGTCTGACTTTGTCACCTTACAAGCTACATTGTCCGATTTTGCGTATTTGAGGGAACAGTGATGGAAAAAGAGGTGCGCTCATTTCTTTGCTTACATCGAAAGTTTTTCGTTTGGTGTCGTAAAACGCTGCTCACAAAACAATCTGATTGGGCAGCAGCACAAATAAAAGATGGCTATGCATTTCATGACGTCATCTATGCATAGGTATGAAACCATCTGTGAAGTCAATCAGCATTTCTGAATTACTCCGAACCCTCCTCGACATTTCAAGAGTCACTCTATGATAGACCCAGTTGGGTTTACAGAACATGGCAAACAAAACCGTTACCCGAAAATGCATGCTTGCTCGAACTGTAAACTGAATACGATACAATTCATGAACAATCATTAAGTAATCTAGTTGTTAAAACGTTAGATTCTCCAGTAAGATTTTAGCCCACCACCGCGCACGGTAAAACATTGTGTACGATCTATTCACTGATTTGCGCAGTCACATCTACCGTTACGATCCGTTCACATTTGGCCGCTCCCTCAACTTAGGAGCGCTGGTGAATAAAAACAGCAATTAAGTAAGGTGACTGGCAAGACAGGTTTTCCATTCACCAAAAAAACTAAAATTATCACGAATTAATAAGAAAACAAGCATTCTGTTCAATCGAATGATAACTAATGCAAACAAATTGAAGCATTGACGGCATCGACGCGCGATGTGTGATTTGACGGCTGATGCAAAACCAACGGTCTTTTATTGTAGTTGAATCAAAAGACCACTGTCTCTCTCAGCCCTATCCATGACTAGCAACAATAGCTTTGAGCAAAAACAAGTCTAATCACGTATTTGCAATAATTCTGCATTTTACGCTTGGGCTTCCGTTGCTATTTTCTTCGAGAAACCCAACTGGTCGATTAGTGAACAGAACGGTAGAAATAAGTAACGAAGGAGAGAATTTAGACTAACTGATTGTGCTCAGAAATATTCATGTCAATGTGTATTCTGAAGAAAAATGATATGCCCGAAAATTAATCACCAAATCAGTCTTCATCTTAATAGAGTAATCATTACCAACCTTTTAATATCACCCAGTCGGATTGCGTTTCTCGCGATTCCAGCATTGCATAGTGACAAATGTNCCCGCCACACTGTGTCTTCTTCGTCCGGCAAACAAAGCCATGGCTCGTTGAGCTTATCCGGTCGTGCGCGCACTTCCTCGGACAACGCGAGATCTCCCTTGGTTCCCACCATACCTCGTTCCATAACCCCCTCCTCTTCCGGATCATCTAGATAACCGTTAGTTCTGGGTTCCACTTTGGTCAATGCGCGCTCGAAATGCATTAAGGCGTTCATAAAATCCCCTATGCATTCCATCTCCAAGGCGTATTCGCGGCAAATCATGGGAATCTCTTGGGGAGCCAACTTTCTTGCCAGTTGTAGGGCAGAGTCCCAATGGAGCAGATCACGCCGCATCTGAGACAGGATGCGTTTGAGAGAGAGAATACGGGAATTTCAGCAAAGAGGTTCGAAACTTATCGCAATGTATGATGATTCACAATGAACCAGTTGTTATCATGTTGTCAGTACGTGAATTTGTGGGATGAAGAAGCAGTGGTGGGCGCGCTACAATAAAGCAAAACGAAAACAACCAGAAAACGAAATCAAACAGTCAGCGTAGGTTCCACCTAACCGTTTGAACCTCGATTGAACAATCGAAGAAACTCAATGTCCTTTAAGCACTCAAATCAGATGAATGTTGGATCATTCTCACACGAATCTGTTCTTCATCACTCAGCATATCACCGCATCTCTATGTCTACCTAATAGTCGACACCGAAGACGATCAAGAGTGCCTGGTGCCTCCTAACAGTCGAATGGGCTAATCCAAGCTTGCTACCGTAACATTGATTCAGCCATTTGCACAAGGTGATGACTGTCGACCGTGTAGCTCAGGGGTAAGGGTTTAAAGTCCCAACCCGAAAGTTCGCGGTTCGAGTCCTGACAGGGATACAAAAAGTACGCACTGCTGACGAATCCCAAACAGAACGAAACAGCTGATCAGTGCTCTTTGTCGGTTTTCACAAACATTTCCATCGCATACAAATGATTGTACTCTCAATTAAACGAGAGAAACGGACAGTAATTTGAGAGCTTAAAACTTTGCATCAAAACTGCAGCTCAAAAACGTTTCTGAAATTTCAACGTCCTCATTCCAAGTGAAACAAGAACTGCCCATAACTGATCAAGTTGGTCCAACCCCAGATTTGTCAATCTTTGTCAATCGGCCACGGCTACATATCCGATCTACTTCAGACATACACCGCCAAATAATGGCTGTCTGGTTTTTTGTAACCCCATGACCTTTGACCGAACCCAATGTACGAGGGGAGGGGGATGCTGATTTGTGTTGGATGATTCATGTTTAGTATCAAGCGACTCATGGTTGACTGCTAGCTGCCGCGTTCAGCACTGGTACCCATTGCCCATGTAGCATTGATGTAACGTCAAAAGATCCTATTGGGTAAAGTTAACGAATGGGACTTGGTATCATTCTTGCTTCGAGTCGAATCGCAAGCGAGTTTGAAATAAACACAGTTACCGCTCTGATTTCACTTCATTAAAAAAGAAAACTTATGTGGGCAGAAGTGATATTGGCCATCGATGTCGTGTGTTCTCTTTAGTCCTAAAAACCTACTTATACAAGCATGTCACACGAAGAACAATACAAGTTGAAACGAATAATAAATGGGTTACTTAGTCACTTCATCATCGAATAGAGAGATAGAATGGCATTATGTTGCAAACCTCTAACGCAGCAGTTGGACGGGATGAGGCCAGGAACAATTCTTGAGCCTGATCGAATTCTTTGAGAAGCATTGCAACATATCCGGTCAATAGGAATTCATCTTCGATTCCTTGAATTCGTTGTACAGCAAGGACCAAACCGGGATGATTGCTTCG